>JAALXI010000424.1:0-12909 GCA_012977755.1 Fusarium nurragi | reverse complement strand
GGGGGGAGGAGGGGAAGGGAAGGGGAGGGAAAGCGTAAGGTGCTCTGATGGGACGTGGGCTGAAACGTATACGCGTGTATCGATGTAAATACTTTCACATTCAATCAAATTATGTTTTGGAGCTCAACCTATGGAACTAAGTCAGTTATTTTAACGCTTATCGTGAGGTGGACATTCTATACTTGTATCATGTCCATAACTCCCTCAGCCCTTGCATAAACATCCACCTCAGGCCGAGACAGACATTTCGTGCATAAGGCTTGGGCTATATCTTGATTAATCTCTGTCTATATTTCGAAGCGTGCAGACCGAGGCGAAAGTAACGGCTGGCAAGGATTAGTGTCAACACCAGACAGTAACAACTTCATTTGGTTTTTCTTCTCGTCACGCGAACCGCAAACTTACGTCCATCTAGATCACATTAATTTAAAAATTAACTTATAGTTTCTTACCAAAAGCCTTTAAAGATGACTGAGTCATCGAGATGGTGATTAAACCGGACTCAAATGTGAAGCAGAACATGTCATACATTGGAATCTCACATTAATCTAACTTTAGGGTAATGTCCTTCATATCAGTGTGTGCGAAGAGGTGTAATGTAACGTATGGTGCAGAGCAGTTCTCAGTTGCATCAAAATACGACGAGAGGTAACCAAATCTTGTTCACCCCTGAGTTGAATTTTAGTGACTTTGCTTTACCAGGACCATGCAAATGACTTGGAGTGGAAAATACCACGCACCCATGACCCAGTAGGCGATTGGTCGAGGCTGTGCCTCATGTGAATATGACAAGGCTCAACCAACACAGCGTTGTATTCTACTGATAACCATCAGTCCGGAGGCCGGCCGCTGGTGGCGGAGTGTCCAGGGGGTCTTGGGTGGATATGTTTCTGCTCCGCAGCTGATCCTTTTTCAAGCTCTGCAAAAGTTCCATCTGCGATCTACTAGGGTTAGTCGAATGCGCCGTCTCAACATCTGGTATCCGTTATTATATATTATATCCTGGACAATCCTGAATGTTAGAACCAACACACCAATGAAGTATCCTCTCGTTTTCTCCCGCCACAAGCCCTTGCTTCGTGTTGGTTCTAACGACATGATCCAGACCAGTCCCCAGAGTTCGTCACGCGATTGGAAATAAATGACGATGCATGACCCCCTATGCACCATTTTGCTGTTGGTCCTCAGTCAGCTTAGAGTACAGCGTTTCGCTGCGCCAGACCTTCCTTCCGCTTATCTTCATTTCGCTTCCTTGACAGTCGGGTCGGCGATTTAGCAGTTGGGCTGCATACATAATCGCAGCATCTTCATTTAGGTCTTAAACGGCACGACTCCAAAAACCTCGGTACCCCACAACATGCATGCTTCAAGCGAGATAAGATCGGCCTAACATCAACCAAATGCGTATTCTTTGCCTCCGCGGTCGCGGGACCAACTCTGATATTTTGGAGAGCCAGTTGGGTGAGTATCCGGCCCTTATCTGCCAGTGGGTCGACTTGCTTGGCAGTTAGTCGTAAAGACGCCTGAGGAGCTAACCGTTTATTTCCAGCACCAATTGTGAATAGACTCCCAGAGGGCTACGTACTGGATTTCCTCGACGGCCCTTGCGAAGTCAATGCTGCTCCCGGTGTGGACTCTCGTTCTTCAGGACCCTTCTTAGCTTGGCATCGTCGCCACTTTGCGAAGGACCTTGCCTCTGCATATGCCTATGTTTAGGTAGTGATAACTGAAGATGGTCCTTACGGTGGGGTAATCGGGTTTTCGCAAGGTGCTGCATTGGCTGTAGGCCTGCTGATTTCACACCGGCACCAGGCACCAACCGAGGCACATCTCTTCAAGTTTGCTATCCTTTTTTTCAGTGTGCTCCCGATAGCAACTTCTGACGACATAGGAGTGGATTGTACAGAATATGTAGTCAGCTATGAAAAGAGCTTGCCTGAATTCTTTGGGCTCTCAAGCTCGAAAATTGCTGATGCGGCGTTGGTTGAGCGAGCGTACTTGTTCAATCAGTTGGCCTCAAACAACAAGCCGAATGAGACACTGCACACTATCGACATACCAACCCTGCATGTTCTCGGCAGAAAGGATCCCTTTTTTGACTTTGGGAAAGCTGTCGTTGAGCTTTGCAACAGTAAGAAGCGAGAGGTTCTGGTTCATGACGGAGGCCATGACATGCCTCGCTCAGAAGATTGCGTTAGCAAGATAGCTCTCCTTATAGAAAGTGTGGTGGAACTTTCAAAGATAGATCTATAAATGATAAGCAGTCTAGAGCTTAAGATGATATATAATCATTCTGATACCATTTGAGTCATCATCCGTTTATTCTAACCCTCCACCATTACAAATAAAACCCTACTGTTCCTTTGCTCTGGCCCAAATCCAACTGCTCGACTAAGAATGACCCATCGCTTTCCATGATCCATCGCACCACAGCCATGATCATACCACAAGCTTCCTTGGCCTGGCTTGTTGATAGAGACGAGGTTCAGTAGTACATCCGAATGGCTATTTGAGCTTCAACCTCTGTTATATAAATAGATACGGCATACTATATACGGTTAGTAATATAGATAGCAATATTATACTGGCTGAACCTACCTTATTTTATGTAGAGCTATACAAATAATTTATCTTTAGTGTAGTATTTTCAGATAGAGATTTCTCTATAAAGTGCTAGATATTAAGATAAGTCTTATATAAGGGAATATTTAATAAGACTACTCCCTATATATCTACTAATAAATAGTTTTAGTGCTATTAGTATTAGGAAGTCTATATAAAAATTTAACCTAGCCTTAATAATTAGTTGGTAGATTTTAAAACCAGCAGAGCCCATAGTAATAATTGATACTAAAAATTTATTTTTAAGCCTAAAGTAAATATAAAAGTAAACCAGACCGCACTTTCTCCCTACTCAGGACAATACATAAACTCCAGAGTACTAGTACTGTATATGTATAGCCTGCTGAGAAAGATTCAATGCTGGAACATATCTGAGTTGCTGCTACCCTAAACGGCAAGCTTAACTGCATGTCTCAGCTCAGCAGCCAGCCACATGGCGGAAGAGGTCCGACCGTAACAACTCCCTTTCAATAAACAATGTTTTTATATTGGGTGATGGGGCTTGCATGAAAATAAATAGTTTCACGGCCTAGGCCAAGTTGTAGTTATAACTTCATACGTTTTTGGTTATTGGCTTCAAATGGGACGGTCCACAGCTCTAGTGGGCATGAGTCTAGTGACGGACAAGCTACGTAAATGTGCTATCTGCCAATATTGAGCATTGACTAGTGAGTCATGTGGCGCAAACTGAAACTCCAGTTGGCTGGCTGAAATTCCAACTGCAATATCAACAGTTGTCTTTAGCGCGTGCAGACTGCTTCCAGTGGGAGGTCCATCGACGCAAGCCAGCTAATCAGATAGGCTATTTGCAATTGAGATATGTGACGAAAGTGAGTCGTTTCTCAATTTCCATACCTAAACCTGCCAAGTTGTGGATTCGGCACCATTGTTCCGAGACGCGAAGGATAAACAGATTAATTCCAATGAACATACATATATATGCTTCAGCCAGAAATAAAGTATTGCCTGTAAGCTTTGGCTGCTTCAATTGTCCTCTTGCTTTATCAATTGCACTTTCTATTCGCTGAAAGAGGTCACACCCAAAATTCCACCCAACATGAAGCCGCCCTTTTTATTGGTGGCCATACTCGCTGCGCTCGCTCAAGCAGCACCCACTGTCGACGAGAAATACCCTTATCGCGGACCTAAAGTTCCCATCGGCGATTGGGTCGACCCCACAATCAATGGCAACGGTGAAGGATTTCCTCGTCTAGTCGAGCCCCCAGCCGTGACGCCTGCCTCTGCGAACCCCAGCAACAACGTCAATGTTATCTCGCTGTCATACATACCTGCTAAGCACAAAGAAACCACTGTCGGCATCAACATTCACTATCAAACGCCCTTTGGTCTGGGTGTCGCGCCCTCAGTTCAATGGGGAATTAGTGCTTCCGCCTTGAACAATCTGGCTACCGGCTCAAGCACAACATATGATCGCACTCCTCCCTGTTCTCTTGTCAATGTCATTACTCAGTGCAGTCAGTTTTTTCACAACGTTCAGATCGAACACCTCCATCCCGGCACAATTTATTACTATCAAATCCCTGCTGCCAACGGTACCACACAGTCTAGAATTCTAAGCTTCACTACTGCCCAAGCCAAGGGCGATCCATCTGAATTTAGTATTGCTATTAATAACGACATGGGCTATACTAATGCTGGTGGAACTTATAAGTACATAAACCAAGCTATTAACGACGATGGCTTGGCTTTTGTCTGGCACGGTGGAGATCTCAGCTATGCAGATGACTGGTACTCTGGCGTCGTGCCGTGCAACTCTTCTGAGTGGCCCGTTTGTTACAACGGCAGCTCGAGCAAGCTCCCCAACGATGATAAGAATCCTGATTATTTCGACACCCCTCTTCCAGCAGGCGAACTTCCAAATCAAGGTAGCCCTCGTGGTGGTGATGTAGGTGTCCTTTACGAATCTAACTGGGATCTTTGGCAGCAGTGGATGAATAATATAACTCTGAAAGTCCCTTATATGGTTCTTCCCGGCAATCACGAGGCCACATGTGCCGATCATGACAACCCTCCATATATCCTCTCTGCCTATCTCAATGAAGATACAGCAAACGGCACCGCCACTGGCCCGAACTCCACGCTGACTTACTATTCATGTCCCCCTTCACAACGCAATTTTACAGCTTTTCAGAACCGCTTCCATATGGCAGGCGAGAAGTCTGATGGCGTTGGGAATTTCTGGCACTCGTTTGACTATGGCTTGGCACATTTTGTATCCATTGACACGGAGACAGATTATGCTCACAGCCCGGACAAGACGTTTGTGGAGGATCTTGAGAAGGCGAAGGAGGAGGAGGATTGTCTAGGCAAGGAGAAGCATTTGCCGAAGTGCAAATGTAAGGGTAAAGATAAGTTTACGAAAGAGTGTCAGGAGGAGAAGGACAAAGAGAGCTGTGAGTGTAAGGCGATTAATATGGATGAAGAGACGGATCCTTTGGCCGAAGAGAGGTATCTTTTATCTGGCAAGGCTCATCCTCTGGCCAACCTGACGCACATCACGGACGCTGGTCCTTTTGGGGCAATCCACGGTTCCTTCAAGGACAACAAGGCCTATGAGCAATATCAGTGGTTAAAAAAGGATCTTGCCAGGGTTGATCGATGTAAAACACCTTGGGTTATCATTATGGGCCACCGTCCTATGTATAGCTCCAAGTGTGGCGACTACCATCAGCACCTTCGCGAGGCCTTTGAGAAGTTGTTTCTGAAGCACCAGGTTGATCTCTATATCGCTGGGTAAGGTGATATTTCGAATTTGTTTAAAAAAACCAAACTAACTGTCTATAGCCATGTTCACTGGTATGAGCGCCTTAAACCTATGAGGAACTGTGCCATCGACAAAGCTTCAATCATTCACCCAAATACCTATAAGGTGAACCCGGGCAATTCGATGGTTCATCTCATCAATGGAGCTGCTGGAAACATCGAAAGCCACGCTACCACTGACATTACGAAACCCAACATAACTGCTGTCCGTGATCTGACCAGTTTTGGCTTTTCCAAGCTGACTATTTATAATGCCACAACACTTTCTTGGAAATTTATCCAAGGCGAGGATGGTCTTATTGGTGATGCACTCACTGTATATAAGGATCCATCCTTGACCTGCGAGGCTTTCGGTTCTTACAGCTCCTCTAGCTCCTCTGGCTCCTCTTGCTCTTCTGAATGCTCTGGCTCTGGATGGCTGCTTTGGCTCTACTGCAACATCTACTGTTCCAGCTTCTGGGGGCCATTAAAGCATTAAGCTCGTTGTAATCAGCCTAGCTACTCTCTTAACGGTGAAATGAGGACGTGGATATTGAAAAGGATTATGAAGCAATTAAATGCAATACTACTGGATTTTATTCTATGTGCACTTTTACTGTTAGGACGCTTTATATATAGAATTACTATATTATTAAATCTCTTTCGTTTACGTAACCTTATCTACTGGCATAGAATCAGTTAGGCTTATTAGTTTTTGAAGTTCTTAGTTGTTACGATTGTACTATAACAGCGCTATAAATCTTCTCCTATTTCCCTCCACTCCTCGTAACAAGTAGTGTGGGTTGACAGATAGTCCAATCAGAGTATATACACTGGGGAAAGGATGTGGGTATTGTCTTGTTGCTGGGCATAATTCGGCCGGGTAGCTCCCGCTATGAGTCCTGTGACCGGCAGTTCGAGAATGTCATGATACGGGTCTTATCTTTACCCGCTACAGAAATATCACCACAGCAGAGACATCGAGGTCGAGCTCGATGACGTCAATTCTAGAGGATCAATTAGGTCAAATAACCCATCTGCTAGCTCGTAGGTAGGTTTTCAATGAAATCACAGTAATGACAAAAAGTTGTGGAGCAAGATGAATAGCTCAGCACGAAGTATTTCGCTGAGGTCTGGAGTATGCTAGCTCTCGTCGCTGTAAAAAGAGGTGAGCAAAACAAGTAAAACCCGCGGACGCCCCACTGTGTATTTGTCTGTATAAAGTGAAGCCAGTCGTACGCAGCCGAGCCGAAAGTCAAGGATGTTCAAGCAAGCCGACGAGCCGGGCATGGACTACTGCCCCTAGATCTCGTCCTCCTACACGCACCTGAGATAGCCAACGGAAAGGCAGAGTGAAACCTCGATGGCCATCTGCTGTATGGCTAATTGACTGCTAATTATCGCCTCGCACGGGATGGGCCGTTCTATTCTCTGCCATCAGAGATAAATCATGCCTACCTGGCCACCTTCGAGAGATCGCAATCGTCCGTACGGCGGTCCTCAACAAGGCTTGGTGCGAATGGGAATGGCATACCCCGCTGCTACAGGATACGGAATCATTTAGGCGTAGTCCAAGCAAGATGAATACCGTAGCTGACCCAAGTCCAACCGACCCTGGAGAGTTGGAAGAAGTCGAGCGGCCTGTCCTGGAATTTGCGGACGAAATGACGACGAACATCAATCCCACAGATGATACCTTTGAAAAACTTCGATCGGTTTGCGGCTTTTCGAACCGGGAAATTGTCGAGTTGACCGCTACTGTTTCAGGTTATAATTTTGCTAGTTGGCAGTGTGAACACTAATATTCTGTTGTTGGCACCGAGTCCCTTTGATACTGTAAGAAATTGGCTAACGTGGTCTGATATCGGGGAGAACAGGTTTCTTGGCCAGTTTGAGCATCGGTGACAGGAATGGCAATAAACCTCCAGAAATACGCAGACGTGATTAGATGCGAGAAATGGTGACCAAAAATATGTATGTGCGTTTTTCATAGCCGCATTTGGCGCTGGGATGTGTGGTCATAACCTAGAAGTAAGAGTAGAAGGACGTAGGTAGCTAAAGAAAGAAGGTTGCGTCGATAAAACTGAGACATTGTTCGAAATGAAAGACCTACGTGATTGTGGTGCAACAGCTGGTGCCCGCTATGTGGAGTAATTGTGCAGAATTAGATCCTTACAATTGATAACGGTATTTGTTTCCCACCGGGGAATATATTCTCATGTTGTACAGATTGCTTTAACAATGGATGGAAATGTACTACGTCGGCAGACCATTCTAAACTTTCGGCACGGGAAAGTTAATCACGCATGTGATCTGCTCCAGGGATTGGTTATAGTGTAAATGCGTAGTAACTACAGTGGGTGCGCAAAAGTTCTGACAATTTCCCGCCCCAGCCCCTCATCTGTTAACACCACCAAATTCCTTTAATAACTTTAATACGTTCTATCTATAGTAAAAAATGCCGCGTATACGCCAAAAAACACATTATTCTCCTCATAAGAGAATAAGGATTATAATAATAAAAGATTTAGGCGTCCCACTAGACGAAATCGTGGCGAAAGAGGCGTTATAAAACACGCGATCTTTAGGATTATATAACACTACTAAAGCCAGATTTCAGCTAAAAATAAACCGCACTCTAGGCGCCTAACTATATTAACTAATCGCAATAAAAGGCATATTAAACGTATTGTTAATTAATTCCCTTTTATTACAATCTAAGAGATTAAAGAATAGACCGGAATTAGTTATTATAGATCGACTATAATAAGATAGCTTAAAAAATAAGGTATATAATACCACTATATACTTTAATGCCTATTTCTTGGCCTAATAGCTATTTAATAACGCTAAGATTTCACTAAGAAATATTATTATAAACCGGCTAGCTACTAATATTCTTGGTTTTTCTTTAATAAGGTCTTAATTAACTATATAGACGGCAATATAATTAAATGGTGTTTTTACCGGGTAGTTAGTTTTATTATTACTTCTTTAAATAAAGTTTCTAACTATAATATAAGGCGAAAGACTTTATAGGGATAATATTTAACCTTATAGGACTCCCTTACAATATTCTAAGATATTTTATAGTGGTTTCTCTATAGATAGACTATTAGAATTAGTCCCCCTTAATAGCAATCTATTAGCAAAGCGTAAAGGTATTATAGGCCAGATTATTTTGGCCTGTCTTTAATAGTAGCTTCTAGCGGTTTTAGAGGAGGGAATAACGCTATAATATAATAATAAACTAACTTATTAAGCTAGAATTATCTAGAACTGGCTTAAAATCTACTGTCGTTTAGAGGGCATCTTAATAGTAGACTGGCCGGCATATAGTCCTAATTTAAACCCCATTAAAAATCCCTAGAAACTATTAAAAAAGTGCATTTATAAACAATATCCTGAACTTATATTAATGCCCATTATAGATAAAGCTATTACGGCCTTAATTAAAGCCGTATAAGAGGTTTAAAATAACCTTAAACCTAAAGTGCTTAAAAACCTAATAAATTTAATACCGAAACGCCTTACTGTATTTCATTAGGCAAAAGGCTATTATACTAAATATTAAGCTATATTACTAGAATCCTCTGATTCTAGGCTTTAATAAGATATATTATATATCTCAATTAAATATAAATTGGTATCTTAATTGCCTCATAAAGTAATAACGTACGATTAAGGTCATTAATATTAACCCCACAATTGTCGGAACTTTTGCACGCAACTGTAGAATGACGAAGGGCAATGATGCCTATCATCGTAATACGATGTAACCATGACATTAGTATAGCATCTCCCCGACTGTGAGGAACCACTACAGCCAACTTCTCCATGGCGTCCTTGACGTTGGGGGCATGGAAGGAGACGGTATACGGCAACACGGATGTGTGAGTCTTGGCATGAGGCAAACCAAATGTCCCGCCCAGAACATGACACAGGTTGTGGTGGAGAGGCATACCCTGGCTACCAAGGCACATCCCGCACAGTGAAGCCCCGTGCAGCGCCAACTCCCGAGCTGGGCCCTCTTGCTCACCCTCCGCGATGTCGGGAAGAGAGGAGGTCAGTGCACGCACGCCTTCGACGGCAATCAAGTTGGATATTGGATTTCTTCCATTCGAGTATAGGGCTTCAACTGTGGTCAAACTCAACCGCGTTAGCCAACCCAATGCCTGCGGACATGTTGCACGTCTTTCCTAAATCTGGATGAGCTTTAGTGTCTCCGTGCCAGCGTGAGCAATCGCATTGATGCCGCTGACCATACTCAACCCAACAGGGAGAATCATTGTCAGGTCCACATCATAAATCACTGTCCCTGGCAGGATCTTTGGATCCCTCCGCGTCACTTTCTCGCCGTTAAAAGTTTCCCCGAGTAGTGGCGTCATCTCATTTCCTACGTAGGTGGTCGGGATGCAGATGTGAGGAAGTCCGGTCCGAATGCTTACTGCCTCGCCGAGCCCTATAGTGCTTCCACCTCCGATTGACACAAGTGAATCAGCCCTGTTCTTTCGAACCTTGGCAACGGCCCAGTTAGTCACATATACTGTTGTGTGCATCGTCGCGTTTGAGGATGTGCCTGCAACCCGACCTCCAAGAATATCTTTTAGATCTTTAGCCGTGTTAACTTGCTGTGGTGTTGAAATAACCATGGGGGCCTTAGCACCTACTCGTTCAAGCTGGCTTAGAATGTTCCTTGATGTCCCGTGGCCGAAAATCAATCGGCCAGGATTAGCTTCGTACTGCAAAGGATCGATTTGTCGAGTGTCGGGGACTCCCGTACTGCAGTTTGTTCTTGGTTGCACTCAGGGTGCTCGATCAAGACGTTGGCCGGTTATCATGCATCGGACGCTGGGGTTATATTTATCTAAGAATTAGAACTTAATTATTGCATTACACTGCTGGTTAAATTTACTGATCTTACTCGAGGTATTGAGATTCTGAAGTAATGAGAGCGGGCTAATCAGATTAAGAAAATATAACGCTCACAGCAAAGGCTTACTAATCAAGAATAGGAAAATACCATGCTCAATGGCACTCTATTCTCTAATTAGTCCCCGATATTATTTATTTTAACCCTAGCAGCAACTTGAATCTAAGCCAAGAAAAATATGCTTTCATATTATTTAGACATACACATACTGAAGTACTGATTCCCCCATGGAGTATAAATTCTGTCAATGGTATTGAGTAAGCCGGAATAGGATGCCTTTACCACACCACAACTGAGTAAAACCAATAACGTGGCTAAGCAAGCCAAGTCCAGATTTAGCAAACGCCAACATTTATCACCCCCGCCTACATACGGGCACAGTGCAGTATAGCATGTTATAGAAGATATTAAGGGAGTAAGTCTCGCCAGATCTAGACGCAGTAAAATCGTAAAGGTCGAAGCCTGGAATGTGCCCGATCAGTCATGTGCGAAGTAAAGCGCCAATAGAGCAACAACGTAAGACTTCCTGGGATCGGGAATTTGCGCGGGAATGTCTCGCAAATTGAGAGAATCTCGCATCTCACCCACTTTGGAATTTTTGAGAAACATGTTTTCCATACTGACGGAATTTAAACGCCAGCCAAGTCAGGACTTCAGCTCATGGGGTTTCTTTTTATCACTGTTCGGCATCATACTGCGTGGCTACGGCCTGGATCCAATTTTTGTGCCGCGGGCTGAGGCTAGACCACTGCTAGCTTACAAAAGTGGCTTGTGAGCTGAAAGCCAGGGTCTACAGCTGAATCCCTGCAGAGAAAGCTGAAATGGTCTAGCCACTGTCGAGAGAATAAGTGAGGTAGTAGATCTGGGGAGAGGGGCTAGATTGACCACGCTATGTCTCATCGAGTTGGCAAATTAAGCGGGAAGTTGGCTTGGAAGTTGGCTTTTTGCCACAATAATTCCCACAGCCGAGGCGTTGACTAGTTCGATCTAGATGCCAACAAGAATCTGTACTTTGCTTGCCTGGACCTCCAGAACATCTCACTAAAAAGCAGCAGCGCGTTGTAGTTGACATATTCGTATAGTGGGATTCTGCAATACCCAGCTTTTGATTCCTCCGTATCGACGTATTTGAACTAACTGAAATATTAACAAACCTATGGTTTAAGGGCTGTGAGCTACGGTTTAAAGTGACTTGACAGGCCCATTATCTGTTTATGAAGGGTTAGTAAACTACTTCTCCACATCGGCGAGGACTCCACTTCAGTTTCTGTCGGTCAGACATCTAAGGTGACCGTTTGAGTTCTTACATGAATGCTGGGGAGCTGCGGCTGAAAATATCCCGTATGCGGATTCCAGTAGATCATAAAAATACATATCGCCACCGAAAGCAGGTCATGGGGAGCAAGCTGAAGCGCCACCTGCCAGGATGGTGCGATAGTAAAACTCACTACATCCAGAGGTCCTATCAAGGAAATGCTTATATTCAAATGTCAACTATAAATCCGGTTGCTCTCGTCCAGAGTTGAGCTTTTTGAGCTCGTGCTAGCGAACTTCGTATAAAGGCTCAACATCTATAAATGTATCATCAAAACCAGACTATAAACAAAATCATGATTTCCTTGTTTCTTCTACTCCGTCTCCTGAGCCTCACTTGGGCCTCACCTGCTCCTCCTAATCTTCTATCGATCTTCAACGATGACTCCATCACTACCGTGAACCACCCTGACTCTGGACTCCTCAACTTCACACACCATTCCAGGAATACTCTTGAGAAGAGAGCCTTAAACTTAGCCTACCTGCTATGCGACGTAACTTTCGACGGACGTAATGGGGCAAACTGGCAGCCTTTTCAAGTCGGAGGCGGGCTGCTTATTGTCCAAGGCGTCCCTTCATCTGGGACCACGAACGGTGTAAACCCATACGACGTGGTTATCTCGATTGGCAGCCCAATCGGAAACCCGATAGCCGGAAGCATTAGCTATGTTACCAACCGATATCTCAACCCTTTCATCAGCGGCCGTCAGGATACGACCCGTCTCGATTTTACACGAGTCTCTGCCACAGCTAACTCAGTGACGGTCAGTGTAGATACATCTCTTGCTGCTGCCAACCAACTCTCGGTTTTCAATACCCGAAGTGGAATTACTGCCAACATCTACAACCCGGTTAGTGGAGGCTTCAACTTGGTTTTTGGGAATAATGGTTTGATTTCGGGTAAAATTAGCATTACAGGAAGAGCACCAGTTTCTGGAGGTCAAGCACCATATCAAGCGATTATTAGTGGAAAGGTTAAGCAGAAAGGAATATTTTCGCTCTAGATGCCTAGCTGCAACTAGAATAACGAAAAGTCCAGTAAGCTGAGGGAGGAAGTCTTAAAGGAGTTAATATTAGTACTTGTTAGTATATTTAACAGTTCCTTATAATAATTGTAAATATAGGTAGCTCCTACCTATACCTAGTCTTTACAGGAAATTAGTGCGGTAATAATATATATATATAACATCCTTTTTCTTAATTTTTTAACTTATTTATATCTTCCAGAAATGGGCTTTCTGCTATTAAAAAACTATACAAAGTAGAGGAAATATAGT
>JAALXI010000422.1:0-14739 GCA_012977755.1 Fusarium nurragi | reverse complement strand
ATATTAGTATAATATAAGGTAAAGTTAAAGATACTAATATCGATCTAAAAGAGAATATAGCTTTATACTATAACTTTAGGTATAGATACTTTTCTATTAAAGTTAAAACTTATTATATAGGCGCCAGGCCTATATATATTTTAGGGAATAGATCTATAATATCCACAAAGATAGAATTTATAGTATAGCGAGAGGTCTTAGGCCTCTAGAGGTATTATACCGACCTGGGTCCTTACTGACCTGGGTCCTTACCGACCTAATATATAGTAGTCTTATTTAGGGCGTAACTATTAATAAGATAGTCGGTAATACCTAAGCGAATTATTCCTAAGCTAATTATAAATATTTTAGGAATATCTTAGATTTAAATTAGATTATTTTATAGCCTTACCCTATATATAATATTAGGCAAAGAGAGAATCCAGTAATTAAAAGAGGGCGGGAGAACTGTTTATTGTCTCTAGGTTAGAGTACACTTATTGAGACCTATATTGAGATACCAGATAGGTGAGCTAGGTAGAATTAGCCTCTGCAGAAACTTAGGTATACATCGTCGTAATCTTATTAGGACAGGGAGCACTTCTGGCTTCTCTCAACCGGCAGAAATAGTGGCACCTCAATGCCATGGTCTATATTGTTTAGGAAACCCAATAACATGCAGAGATATAAGATAATTCACTTAACGTCTTAAACGATCTCCAAGCTATATTAAACTATAGAATTGTGGCAAGATCTAACACATAGTAGCTGCTTAGGCTTAATTACTTGACCTGAGGCAGAGCCTTTAGTATCGGGAGAAGGGCGAAGTATTAGGTAGTGATATCCTTATTTTCCAGTAGGTCTATGAATAGCAACAGTTAAAGACATGGCAGAGTAGAGAATGAAGACCGATATTTAAGCCCTATGGTGAGGAAATAAAAGCCTAGGAAATAAAATCTGCAGCAGGAAGGTATGGGCAGGAACCATATCCCTTTTTATCGGGAAGAATATTAGTCAGAGTGCCTAAAGAGGGCTTAGAATTACAGAAGATTAAATGGCGTGGTATGCGATATTGTGAGACTTGAAGATGACAATATACCTGTCCCCAAAGATGTCTTGGACATTGTTTACAGTAATCTATTTGTTTGTTATTTACACCTGGATCCTCCCTCTAATACTAACCATAATCCGGCCAGCAATCTACTAAGCCACTTGCTTTTACCAGTCTTCTCAAGGTCGTATCTAGAAATGGTTAATTAAAATGCTTATCTCTGTGAGAGGGACCACCACAGGATCGTTCTGACATCTAACATTCCTTGGTGAAAGCCAGCTTTTGTCTTCCGTTTCCCCACAGCTTTATTATTTTTCCACGATATTGAGAATTGGTGAGATGGTCGGCTGTCCCCATGAGTCCCAATGTGTGAGTGCCAAGTTGTATCTATTTTGATCGCGGTTGTTGTTGCTGCCGTTTATATTTGGCAGACTCTGCAGTCACCAGTCTTGATCTGTGTCTATGGACCTTAACAGGCGCACTTTACACAAGATTACGCAACTCACAGCTAACCTTTGTGGATTGTGGAATATCATGGGCGAGCTTGTGGTAGTTCCATGGTTAACAGTAAGTTGTGGCAGTACGTGTTTATACGCCAACGAAAAGACACTAACGTCCTAGAACTCCATTAATACCCAGGATGGGTGCTAGAGTGGGCAGCGAGTTGAAAGTGCCTGTCCGCCGATGGAAAATGGAGAATGTCGATCGGCTATAATCCAAGAGGCTTTGTCAATTATGCCTGTATCTCTGGAGAACTTCAATTCCTCCTAAACCTATGCCATTTACTGCTGGATTAACTCTATAAGCCTCGCTTAAGTGGCATGGCCTTCTTTTAAGTGAGAGGATGTCCTCTTAAGCTCGACTTAACAGCTGTATAAACTAAACCCAGGTAACCATCTTTTAAAGACGAGGTCAGGCTATTGGGCAGCTATATTGCCATTTTAATACTAACCATCATTAACTTGTGCTTGTGTAACCACTGGAGGTCTTTGCAGTTAATCCACCTAATGCTATTATAAGATCTAGCTCAGAGGGTTCGCTGTAGGACCAAGCACCCATTGAACCATAGAACCTCCTAGTGCCACTGCGGCAAGACCTAAGTCTACAGCCTGGGGTACTGATATTATCTAGCATCGGCTTCTCCAAAATGGCTTAGGAGGAGACTGGATATTATGAGCTCCGAATAGATTGATAGAGATGAACTATTGTCCGTTAGATCGGGTGACCTTTTAGGTTTCTATGCATAGATGCTGTCAAAAGACCCTTGAGAAGATGGAGATATACATCGGAGCTGGCTGGCAGGTCGTGGAAAAAGGGGTTGATGTGAGATACTTGCTTGGTGATCGAACAAAGCCTACGCCAGCCGTAAAGACTGTGTGCCAGTAGATCGTGGAACTGAAAGAATATCGCTGCGGCCTTGAGGCCATTCTCCTTAGGCTGACCCCTGAGGTTCTAAGCGGCAGTAAGGCTAGCTTACCTAAGACTACTCTAAGAGGAAGTGAAGTGTATTGATCAGTATTTTAAACGCCTTACGCATCTTTATCAGTATATAGTCCATATCTGGCGCGTCTAAGAATAGCGCTTATATATTTCCAATAGACAAACTACCGAGGGACAAGGTGTTAAAGCATAATATCTTTGATCTATTTTATCGGCCCGGAAGGCTTGTTCACATCTTACTCATATTAGCGTACGGCTTCGTACGATACCTTTCTAACGAGGCCACTACTAAGACCGCCGAAGACTATAGCGTGACCACCACTGCTCTTGAGTCTGTTAACCTCACCGTTATTCTCTCTTCCACCATGTTATGGTATGGCAAGAAGGCTGTTGATATGGTCCTGGCAGAGCTTCCTAAGGGCGTTGCCGCCTCCGCTTTGGGAGTTGTGAGCTCCTAGAGGTGATTCGAGATTCCACTGATAGAAGGAAAGCTCGATGTGTTGCTAATGCTTTAAAGCGAGCAACCAAGTCTCACGCAGGTAGCAAGGACGCTGAAGAGGCGACATCAACTACTGAAGGTTGCCATTTTGCTATCAGTAGTAGTGGCGGTGGCTTTTGCGGCTCCCGTACGTATAGCCTCGAGCAGCTCTGCACCAACAGTGACTTATAGGGACGCGCTCTTAATTGATGATAAATTTATTTACCCTTTGGTCTACCGATAAAGCCTTACCGTCCATTACTATCGCAAGAATTGTACGCCAAGCTCATTTCCGCCAACTGGAGCAGAGTCATGCTATACTGGTGCGTATAGCGAAACATAATCAGGCGCGGCGATAATAAAACATCACCAGTTCAGTACAAGGTTAAAAGCCCCTACGGAGGGCGAGGGATGGTTTAGAGCATATTATACTAAACATACTTATATCTTGTAGTGCCAGGAGTGATAAGAAATAAGAGAAAATGCTACAGCGTAAGCAGATCCAGCAGTATCTCGACACACGTGGTTATTAAGGAGGCGGCCTTAAGATGAATATGGAGTAGCTGGTGGTTAAGAGCTGCGAGATGCCATATAGGCGAGCTATATATCAAGGGCTTAAGTATGGAAAGGCGGCTGCGCTAGGTTTCCTGATATTTACTCGTAATGATCTACAAGACATTAAAGGAGAGATAAGCATCATGCCTACACGTTTCTTATATTGGTGACCTTTAAGTGAGGATATTTAGCTTATCTCTATACTAAAGAAAGTATGAGGTTGATATTCCCGGGACACTACTTGAAGGCACACTTCCGCCACGAACCACTCCCGCAACCCACGAGTCGAAGGAAACAGGTTCCTGTCAGCATAAGGATTAGCAAAGCGGCGCTACTGGGTGAAATGCCATGTACCACAAGCTCATCGGAGAAGGCAGCATCTTCTATACAGAATCAGGAGGCATTACTATGGGGTATGGATGGACGTAGCACCTGTTATCCTTACTCACTAACTAAATAGTATGCCCTGTTTTTAGCACAGTGGTCAGTTTAATGATTCTTATCTCCTAGCCAGGAGTTTACTAACCTCTTGGAGAGAACTCAGCCTGAAATATTTAGCCGTCTAAATCTGAGCAGGACACGATTGAGACAGCGCTAATTGTTTATGAAATCTGTCTTAGAGCTTTTAAGAATTTCACACCAGACTGGATTACCACGGGGTGGACACGTCTAAAATCAGTTCGGAGCGGATTTATATGTGAAATCAGAAAATTAAGGCTACCCCTTGGAAATCTGGATCCCCTGCCAAAATGCTAATAACCCAATAGTATGGCCGAAAACTTTCGTTTTCAGCGACATAGAACTCACCATCTGCAGTCCCATTTCATTCACCCAGGCAATCTGACATCACATCACATAAAGCAGATATTTAATTGCGCACACCAGATCTCTCATTCATAGTCCCAAAATACGTACTCTCATTCCTTGATTAAACCACAACTAGCTCAGTATCCCGCTGGCAAAAGTAGCAACGCATAAAAACAACAAACAAATTACATATAGAAAGCCAGCAGCAGCGCTGAGAACTGAAGTTCCAGCCTATGTGAGTTCCCCGTTACATTACAAACCAATTCGATCTCACTTCTCATCACAAAGAGCCCGTCCAACAGCAGCATGGTCGTCATCCAGACCAAGCCACTCATCCTCAGCAGCAATGCGCTTCTTCAGATCAGCCACGGAAGCTTCCTTTTCGGCAACTGAGACGCGAAGTGCCTCCTCCTCCTCAACCAAACAGTCCAGATCAGCATCCTCAACACCATCTCCACCAAGCTTCTCAAGCTGATCCGTGATGAGCGTATTCATCATATCTCCAATGCCTTGGAGGACTTCGTCACCAGGGATGGCGGGATCCTCAGGTCTGTTTGGCGCAGACACGGGCATGAGCCAATCCCGAGTAGCCTGGTAGCGACGGACCTTGAGGATGTAGGCCATGTGGCGCTCGAGATCATCCTTCATCTGCGCCAGGTCCGATTCTTCTGAGGCCAGGGTGGAACGGAGTTGGGGTGCGTCTTCGCGGGGGTTGGCGTCGATTCTGGCCTTGATGTTGGCGGCGAGAGACTGCATGAGCTGTCGCATCTCAGCGACGGACATGTTCTCACCCTGAGCGGAGAGGAAGGGGTCGTCTTTCTCTCCCTTGTGACGCTTCTTCTCGGGCGAGGCGAGAGAGGAAGGAGCAGATCCAGGGATTTCGAGAGGCTGGAGAAGAGGTGCCAAAAGCCCAAGCAGAACAGACTCGACGTCTTGGAAAGATGCGCGTAGGTGGTTGCCAGACAGCCATTCTTTCATCGCCATTAGAACGTAGGGGCCGCAGGAGTAAATATCGGATTGTTTGGGACCGTTCTAGAAGCGGATGTTTATTAGAGTGCAAGTTCAAATGACTGGGGATGAAAGAATGCATAAGAACTTACAGGGTTGACAAAGTCAAACGAGCGACCAAGTTGGTTCAGCCAAGGGACAAGGCGGCGAGCATCAGCTTCGTACTCTGCGTGAGGCATTGGGTTGTACCAAAACACTAAACATTTCTCTAAGTCCGCCATAGCCAACGTCCAGTGCTCTGCCGGGTTCTTATGGTGAAGCGGTAGCATTGCGTACTTGATACCGCTGGCAGAGAAAGGACGAGGAAGCGGGCCCAAGCTTTCGAGATTGAACTTGACGTGGAGCGGATGAACAAGAGTACACTCCGCCATGTCCAGCTTCCCAGGGCTGATGGTGAGCTCGTTGATGATGGCGCGGCCAATGTGTTCGATGGTGGCCGACTCGAGCCAGTTGTGCTCGGTGATATCTCGCTGAGCTTTCTGGGCCTCTTCAAAGGGCGTGGGGAACTTGCGCTTCTTGAGGAGGGCTTTGGGGGTGGCGTCATCGTCAGAAGAGATGACCAGAGCGTTGACAGGAGGAGGATGAGAAGGAGTGGCTGGGGTGGGGGCGTCATCTCGGTCGACATGCATTTCGCCAAAGTCATCGCCAAAGTCGGAGTTAAAGTCGGAGTCGCTGTGATGGGCCGACTCCTGCTGCTCATCGGGCAGACGGCCAGACTCTGGGTCAGGCAACACAGCAGGTACAGCGTCAGACAACGGGGGGTATGCCATGATGAAGGCGCTGGGGAGAGGGTTCTCGGCTTCAGCGCGAGAGGAAAGCATGTGCTTGAAGGCAGCCAGCGCATTGCGTGAGACATCGTTATGCTACAACAAATGTCCGGAGACTGAGCGGAGGTTATCGCGGATTGCTCCTCCAGGCTGGTAGAGAGATGGCAAGTTGATGCCGTGCTTGTCCGCGAGTTCGGAGATGGTTGTGAGGTTGCTGACGTCCTTCATCGAGAGCTCCTCAAAGGTGACAAGCTGGTCGGAGCTATAGCGAAGGTATTGGGGAACCTAGCCCCGTCCTTGCCAGAGGTTGTCCAACATGGTGATGTTCCTGGCCTTTCGGTTCGCATTCTGAGTCGCGTAATCCACAGGCTCAGCGTTGTGCGCATCCTCGATCTTCTTGATGGCGACGGCCGTCTTCTTCAGGAGGCCCTTTGTTGAACCAAGAGCTTGAACGCCGGCGTCTTTGTCGTCAGCCGCGAGCTCGTCGATCTGAGCTTGGATGTTTCGGCGAACAGCACGCTCGCTACCAGGTTCAACGTCGATAATGCTGTGGATCACGCCTTTAACAAAAGCCTTGTCATCGTGCTGACTGGCGTGACTGGGGGGATCGCTCGGGAGGGAAGTCGGTTCGGCCATAGTGCTAAATGAAAATAAGAATATCAGCGATGAAATAAAATGAAATGAGCTGAGAGAAAGGATACTAGTTTGAAACGCAGCGAAAGCAGGACAGGGAGAAGAAAGATCAAGACCGAAATATAAAAGCTGGGGATATGCAGAGTGAAATGCGCGTGGTAAACAACAGGAGAACGAACTTGCGAGCAGCGGAGCAAAAGAGGATGGGCGTCAATATGAACTAAAGTAGTATCGGTAGATAGAGAAAAGCGAACCGAACTGGGAAAAGAAGAAAGCGGAATTCTGCGGGAGAGTTTGGCAGCAGGACGGCGCGGCGAAATATAGTGATTTTGTGTGAAGCTTGCCGTGAGAATGATGGTTAACGCGTTTGTTGTGATGGCGCTGTTAGCGCGCGACATCATACCCTAACTTTTTCTGCTGGGCGGGCGCAGGAAAACGCGACGCCAGAACCCGCAAGCTGATCGCCGAGAATTACCCGGTCTGGTATTCTAGTATTGCCCTTCATTACACTGCTTCATGAACATGTCAAGATTAGTATTGATTAGAAATGTCATATTGATGTCTCTACTTGGAAAAAATTAAATTGGCCTTATTGGAGCTTATATGCGATTTTTGAATAACATTAAATGGCTTGGTTTTGATATTCAGTGAAGTTAATACTTGAAGACTTGGAGGTGCGCCAGCCCCCAGACTCTCCATTAAGCAGCCAAATCATAAGTAGATGTCGCACGACGTGCAACTATGGCCATATGAAGAGCGTATCTAACACTATAAGAATCTTCTCACAGTAACGGATCCCACCCACAAATGACCGAGATATCGCAGTCCGAAGTCTGAATTGATTGGCAACGGGAGAAAGCTTGGCTCCAGTGGCGCGGCTCAACACACCACCAGCGAGCACTTCGCAGCTCAGCCATTTGAAGGACCCCGAAGCTAAGACTGTGGACATAGATTTGAACCTGTAGTTTAAAATACCGACGCAAGTCTCAGAGGTATTGGATTTAGTTTCGCGGAGCAATGCCTGAGTGGCTCAACCGAGATAATCCGAAACACCACCAGCGGGAACCCAGCTACTTAGCCATTTCTGGGCCAGTGACGCTGAGAGTTTACACATCAACTAAGAATCCTATTTGAAAGCCTCGAAATAAGTTTCAGGCTTCACGGATTCCGCTTAATAGAACAAGGGCTGAGTGGCCAGACCCAAGTTGGCTCAAATGAAATGCCGCCAGCGGGCACGCTACCAGTCGACTTATAATTGGCCAATAAGGCTCAAAATGAATACCAATATTACAATCGCCATAACAAAGCTTCGACATAAGTTTGCAGCTTCTCGGATCTCAGTTGGTGAAGTAAAGTCTTGGTGGCTCAGTGTTAATCCTCCAGAGTGTGGATACAGCCTGTAAGCGCTGAATCTCTGGTGGAGCATCCGGTGGAGCCTGGGGCAGAGCGACAGTGCAAGACGCGTTCAGTGAGAGGTCAGACTCTGCGACGCGATGGAATTAGAGCCAATGGTCGCACCATGGTGCATCTAGTACCACTGGAAAGAGAAAATTCAGCGCTTTCACATGGTAGTCCTGTCTTCCATTTTAATTGCGGTATGGCTGAGCATTCTCGCTGCTCGTAATACAGGTCTGGCATTGGCCAACCCGTGCGGGGCGCGCCGCGATCGCATTGGCTGCTGCATTTCCCAGCTTTGGGAAGGTTGGTCTGCACAGCGCACGTTTGGCCTTGTGCAGGGCTTCCTGCCGTTTTTACTCAACGCGAAACTGCCATCGCACCTGCCATAATGTCCGCGGGCCACATTGTACGGCCACGACACCGTGCTGAGCATTTGCCCTCTATCTTTCCAGCTTATAATGGGTGTTCGCAGGGTGGTATGTCTCATAAGGGCCAATATCGCTAGGCTTCCTGAGGTCCTCCCGTTCGCACAAAAGAACAGCAATTTGGTCGTACAGTCGACAGGCTAAAACTCCCTCTTGGGAGTCAAGTTGGCAAGGTCGACCGTACTGCTGGGTCCAAACCTTGGAGGTGGTTCAAACAGACATCACTTCAATCAGAATGAAATAACATAACGATGGTGAATTCGTTAGACCTTTCCAAACCACATGAGCGATGGCGAAGCTGGTACGGAGGGGATACAGTTAGACCTATCTTCCCGACAGGTCTTCTTTGTCGATAATTGCTTTTCTTTGGTAAGTATCCCGTCTTTTTGCATTCGCTGTTATCCATGGCTTGACTCAGAGGCGGGGTGACGGGACTGTTAGATAGAGACTTGTTGATCTTCGACTTGCGGTTGAGATTGATAGGATCTGTCCTTTAAAGAAAAGTCAGAGGCGAGGCTCCTGGTTAGCTAGAGCTAGGGCCGGGTAGTGAGTATGTAGAGAGTGATACGACGATGGCTTCTCGCAACAACAAAGATTACCACTGGATAGGGCGTCGACATGTGGTCTTAAGTGACAGTAGAAGGCAATAGATTACTTTTTCACCTGAAGATCAGACAAACATATTGCCAAACGGCTAGCTTTTGTTGACCCAGAGGAAAGCTAGTGCTTCAATGGATTGCTGGAAATTATAGCTATATCCACGTCATCAGCCACGGCTCAGCCAGAGATAGCTAGGTACCCTGGTACCGTACTTCTGAGAACAGCTCCGTTGATGGAGACTTCATAGCTGAAGAAACCACCGGTGCGGAAGAAGCTTGTAAGCTTCACAGGAGTTAGATTATCTTCATCGATGATAACAAGAAAGCTTTTGAACGCAGGCAGGAGTTGGAGAAGAGGCTAAGACCAACGAAGCAGACCATGTCGAATGAGACATGTTTATGCAGATGTTATGCAGTAGAAATGTGCAATAGGCTAGATACTTTGTCTAGCCGTTTAAGTTTCCAGGATAGTGTTTTATAAACCCCTATATAAATACATGCATATAGACGCATAAGCTATGCTCGAGCCGATGACCATCGTGTCTGGCCGTTTCGCCTCGTATTGCTCTGTTTCTGCCTGTGTGATCTGGATGACGGAGGCAAACAGTGGCGCTGTAGCCGTTTTCTCCATAAAACGGTAATCTATCATGTTGGCCAGACGTGGCGTTTCCCAACCACCCCGAGTGAGGATAGCATGCAATCACTCCAGCATACCACAAATAACTAGAAATTATGTATGCTCTCATACCATTAATCACTCTCTCTGCATTGATGTTGCCGTCAAGTCAAACCGCTTGGTAGTCTCTAAGCTTAAGCTGAAGGGTATAAGCCAACCTGACCCCTGTCATTCTCCCACACCTTGCATAACAGACGTTCTATTTGGGTGTAGTGTACCTGATCCGCAGTTTTGGTGCCAATAAACGTGAATAAAGACCCTCCTTGACACGCAAACGCGCAAGGTCAACGCGCCGCACCAACACCTCGCGCATCTCAACAGCCACAACGGTCGGTCCTAAGCAGTCTCAGTCATCCTTAATATCCACGACGGATACCATAGGTATAATCTATAAATCGGCAAAGTATCATTAGTCTCGGGGATTAAACTCAGGCCCGGCTATGCGCCAGAATACCAAAGATACCGCTAAAGGCCGGCTTCCATCGGAAGATAGTCAGCCTGTCGCTCAGCATGCCTGTACTAGTTAGTGCCCCTAAAGTTAGTGACAGGGCATGATGGCAAGGATCTTGCACCCAATCAGTGGTCATGTTGCAGCTATGAAGGATTGTAGTAGCGGCTGTGTGTCAGCACGACTTAAAATAGATTCATCCTGCTACAGTAAAACAGGGTCTTAACGATACACCCCTGTAACGATATCCTCTTTATACCGATAGGGACCTGCAAACGCACCAAATTTATATGAGGTTTCGGTTAAACCTGTGTAATAACGATATCGACTAAAAGCTGCTAATTAATACACCAAATATCTAAATATCGCTATAAAAAGACGGCCTAATTGGGCTTATCATTACGTGCAATTGCCAGTATCAGTACATCTTAGCTATCTATATAAGCCTTTCCTTTTTAGGCAGGTTAACTATAGCGATAACCCGGTAATAACGATGCTAGGCATTTGACATAGAATATCGTTATAAACCTGTTTTACTGTACTAAAGTTATTGCCTAGAGCATATGATCTATAAGGCGCAGCGAACTTTAAGTAAAATGCGGGACTATATTTACTAATGCCTATGCCCCCCAGTTGGGCACTGTTTGTGGCATCTTTAACCCTTTATCAACCTTAACTGAGTTTAATGACTATATTCAAGTCAATCCGCAACAAAAGATGGACAGCCTGGACATGGGAATACTGGGCGCTTGCGGGCTCTGTGGTGTCACTCGCCGTTATGATTGCTCTACTGCGCGTCTTTGACGGAAAGGAGGTCTTCGTATGGAATACTATCACGCTAAACACTATCGTTTCCATCCTCTCGCTAATTATGAAAGCGAACCTGGCGTACATACTCGCTGAGTGCATAGCGCAGTGGAAATGGAGTCTATTTGCCGACCAAGAGCGACCACTCATGGACTTTGACCGCATTGACGCGGCGACTCGAGGCCCGCTTGGAAGTTTGAGAGTTCTAATACGAACAAAGAGAGCGTAAGCATTCCGAGAGCGAGCCTTGTTGTGGACTGAGACTTACATGGTAACTGCTACAAGACTGAGTTTACAATTCGGTGCTTCCTTGACTCTTTTGGTGGTTGGGCTGGATCCCTTTGCCTAACAACTTGTGCAGCTTCAATAAAACGTCGTGTTTGAGCGACGCAGTGCCTAGGAATTTAGTGGTGTTGCGCTTATCTCTCGGGCACCATCCTACTCCATGGGACAAACTGCAGTATTACAAGACACTGTCGCGAACTCGACAAAATCCAACTATACTGTCGTTGACACCCAGATACCGCTGTCGATGGAATCTGCCATCTTGACTGGGCTGTCTCGATCACCATGGGAAGTGGCGCGTGAGCCGCTCGTGCAATGCCCAACAGGAAACTGTACATGGGATTAATTCAACACGCTTGGGGTTTGTCACAAGTGCAAGAATATCACTTCAGATCTGAGGCGTGTTAAAGACTTTGGAGACGCCTTTTTTGCCCTCGGTAACTACCGATTCGACAGCTATAGCATTCTAAGTACCGCCTTTTCTTTACCGAATGGTCATTTTATTGCCAATATTGATGGATGTCCGCCCTATAGTGGCGCATTCGCGGAATGCGATAAGGAACAGCCCTTGGTTATTCATCGTGATGACAAGTATGTTACCACATCATTTGGCACGGGCAACCCAAATAAGACCAACTCGATGAAAGATATCGATAATCTAATCTGGTTAATGAGTGTTATATACCCTGATGTCGACTGGGTCAACTAAACGTTCTTAAATAATATGGGGGATGAGGACAGCGACTCAATCAAATGGCCAGATGTTCCTTTACACGCCATGGAATGCGCAGTTCATTACTACATAAAGACTATAGACTCGGCTGTGGAGGGAAACCAGCTTGTTGAGAATATCACAGAGGCTAATGATGCCATTCGAGACCCCGACTCCTGGAAGCGTTGTTCTGAGCGCGAGAATAATATGCTCGAAAACATCCCACCTGACGACGAGGTCGGCAGCCTGGAGTTTGATAGTCGATACTCAACCGTGGGCTATTCAGATCTGAGACTCAAATTTCCAAATAACGACACAGAGCTGTGGTATAGCATACAGTCAGACTCAGTCTTCTCAATCAGTGCATATCTTCAACAACTTTTCAAGAGAAACTACACAGAAGGAAGCAGAATAAAGGGGGAGATGGATAAGCGGCTTGGGAAAGGAGCTGTCGGTATTAATGGTGCCTCATTAGGGCTAAAACAAGAAGATTTATTATCGAAAGCCTCTCCACCAGCACTTAATGGTATTTGGACTTGGACTAGGACCAACATGACAAGCACCTTCGAGGCGCTGGCCACCAGCATGACCAATGAGATGCGACGAAATTACGAACCTAGACGCTCACAAAAGTCTGGACAGGACATGAGCCGTTTTCGAGATGGGGCCATCACTCAACTGGGCAGTGTGGGATTGTTAACCGTCGTGTATGATGTCCGATGGCCGTGGATCGCGCCCCACGCGGCAATGCTTCTTTTGGTTGCCGTCTTCCTCTGTATTACACTGGTGAGTTTCAGGCCATCGGAAGCCGCGCCATTGTGGAAGAGCAGTACGCTGGCGACTCTTCGTCGTGGGTACCAAGTTGGTGATGTATTAGTAGGCGCGGATACTGTTGGGGATATGGAGACGAAGGCCAAGAGAGCCCATACCAAGGTGCAGCGGATAGATACTGATGGAGATGTTTTGTTACAAAGGATAAGTAATAACGGGGAAAGTTATTAATAGAGTTAGGTTATATTAGTATATCACTTAATTACTTTTAAGCCAATTTTTAAAGGTCTGCTATATTATCTCTGGTGCTTTTCTTAATATATACTAAATTATTCTTTGTGAATGAAAAGAGTATAGTGCCCGTCTTCGAGATACTACCATGCATTGTAGCCGCCTTCGCGCAACGTCGTTGAGATTCGGTCGAGAGTTTCAAGGGCAGACAGCGTCTCAGGGAAGTAATAATATGTCAGGCCCGGTTCATTACTGGGGTTCACCTGCTGCCGTTAGTGCTGCTGTAGTAGTAGAATGTTACTGTCCATCTAAGATTGGAGTCTAATTATATTGGCAGCTCTTTATTGCTATTACAGAAAAGCACATCCATAGGGCCGCATCTACGTTCAACAGATTCAACAATACTATAAATACAGCTAGTAAAGATACTGCTTTTGCGTGGTAAAGCGGCTATAGGCTGATACAGAGGTATTCCATATATGGACTTAACGGCGCTTTCCCGGATTGGTTATAATTAGCGCTTTTATGAATATATATGAGAATCTCGGCCGATTGGGATAGGTTTCTGAGTATAGAAGATAGAGAGGAGTCCGTTAGCGCTAAAACCACTGAGAATACTCACTAAGTCAGACCAGGTAGGGAGTTAATTCCATCGAAAAGGCTATATAACAAGGGATCATTATATGTGCCATTAACCGAGCCACCTAAGAAATGTTAGTATTAACGGCTTAAACAGCTAGAAGAATATAGCAGTAGCCTAATAAGTGCTACCAATATTTTCGAGGAATATATCCCATATTGCCCGGTTATATTACTTACGCTTAAAGAATATATAGAGTCCCCTATAGACCGACCAGTTTTAATTATTAGGCCATTTAACTATTTAGAGTAGCTTAGCTTAATAGTATATAGTATCTATAAGTATATAGTACTGGCTAATAAAATCCGGAATTATCTCTTACATTAAAGATATTAATATAGCCTTTCGGTAGGCAAGAAAATAAAGAATATCTCTATAGTTAGCACTATTCTAGGGATACTTAAAAAATAAAATGACCTACTGGGCTTTTAATTCCTACCGCCAGAAACTAAGCCACTTCCTTTCATTAAAGCACTAAAATATAATAGTCTTTAGTGTAATAACTGTAGCTATATTACTTAATAAACGGGAAATATGTAAAAATATTGTTGGCAAAAACATAGATGGCAAAACGATTGGATAAAGGGAGGTAATGTTAGGCGAAAAGCTGAACTACCTCAACACTTACCGTGGATAACGGGGGTGTTCTGTCAGCGTGTTCTGTCAGCGCCTCTTTAATCATGGTAAAGCCAGCAGTTGGTTTAAAGTGGGGAAGGAACTAGCATTTTTATAAGATTAGTATAGTGTGTCTTAGGTAGATCCCTTTTAATATCCTTATATAGTAGTTGGGTCCTATGGGTTGTTCTTAGCTAAGCGTTAATTATTTACTTATTTAGTTAACCCTGACTGTGATTATTTATGTTAACAGCCTGCCGACGATTAACTTTATATGGGAAATTTCGTGGCGCTAGCAAGATATAGGTGTTATAACGATTAAAATAAGCGGGTGCCAATAATTAGCGTTCTAGGAGCTATAGTAGCTACAGTAAGCTTAAAATAGGTAATAATATAAAAGAAACTTTTATAAAT
>JAALXI010000421.1:0-13267 GCA_012977755.1 Fusarium nurragi | reverse complement strand
CTATTTAAAGTTACTAGTATTAAGTTTTTAGTTATATAGCTAATATAGAATATTATATTAAGTATATTTATATTACTTAATATAATATAGCTTATAGTATATTTTATGTATAGGACTTTCAGCAGTACTTAAATGTAAATATTAATTATTATATAAGTAAAAGTTTAGAAATAAAATAAAGAAAAGTTACTTTAGTAGAAAGTATTTAGATTCTTATATTAAGAGCATTACCAAAATGCAAATCATTACTACCATGTTCCAATACCTCAGGTGAAGATTAACTGCCTCAGCCACAACTACATGAGTAATTGGACCATACCAAGAGCCTGCTGGCTGAGGGGTTTCAGAGATCTCTGGGTACATAATGTGGCCAGTAGGGAAGGCTTCATTGGTCCAAGTCTTCAAAGAGCCTGGTTGATCGCTGTATACCTTTGTTGGCTCCACTGTAGAGCCACTGAATTCAAGGGGTTGTTTCCGATATGTTTTTTGATGGGATGAGTCCTCTTTATCGCCCCGATTTCCTTGGCCGTTTAATGGCAAAGGCTTAGCGGGTTCCGCTTGAGTCGGTCGGGGCTTAGGATAAGTGTAACTCTCAGCCTCTGAGTACACGTGATGCTCTTGAATTCTGCCAGGAGAGTCGTGTTGTCCAGGTGATTGAACAGATTTGTAAGCCGCGGTTGGGACTGCCAAGGTAACACTGTTTTCGTTATTGGGACCACAGGCACGGCATGGCGCAACAACAGTGGTCATCTCGACTGTCGGATATATTTGATGGTCGCAATTACAAGGCTCATAGCCCAGTGTCACCGCGACCTGCGTAGTAATTAGGCATGTCGGGTTATTTGGCTGCACAGTGGTATAAACCACAGTTGTGACGGTGTTGGCCATGGCGGTCCGTGTATAGTTAAAGCCATGAGTATATCGCATTGTTCTGATAGGACCAGCAGTAGGAAATAGGATAGGGAGACGACCTTCAGTGGTCTCCGGTATGCTTTCAGTTGGCTCTGATGAGGGGAAGGGTACAGCCGTCTCAGTCTCAGGAGCAACAAGGCTAGACTCAAATGGCAGAGATGTCAAGGCTTGTGAAGATAGTATCTTGTCTGTCGATGAAGATGCCTCTTGAAAGCTCGTGCCCGAGAGACTTGGCTCTAGTGTCGATATACTGCCGGATGCCACTTCTGTAGTACTCGTGGGAAGCTCGGACGAGATAGACACATCATCCTCCGCGGCATAGAGAGTCAAGAGACGATCGGAGGGAAGGGCGCGACGGAGGAGATTTCTATGAGCATTTCCTCCACAGAAGAGTTCGGCATCTCCCGGGCAAACTAGGTGGCAGCTTTCAGAAAACACCAGGCGAGCTCCAGTAAGGGAGTCAGCTGCATAGCAAGACCTGGCGAGCAAATTAGGACGAGTTTTATCAATTCTCAAAGAGAGACATACCGTTGATATACACCGATATACTTTCTGCCTGCTGCCAAAGCGACACATCGCCTGGTGGTCATATATGGTTCCGTCGCGACCTCTGTGAAGTTCGGGTAGTCATCAACGGACCCTAAGCAGCCGACGAAGCTATATGTACCAATAGTTTGGAGGTTTGTAGGTGGTGAGGATGTTATCGAGGCTGCTGCCACCTCCTGGCTGGAGGTGGTCTGTGACGTAGAGAACGTAATGTCAAGAGACTTTGTGGATGTAGTATCCTGGGTCTGGGTGGAGATGGTTACCGTTCTCTCTGGAGAAGAGCTTAGGCTTGGCTGCTCTACATGTGTTACTATTTCTGTGGTCGTCTGTTGTGTCAGTGGCTGTTCACCGACACTGCTAGATGTAATATTCTCGCTGGCAGCTTCACTAGCTTCACTAGAGGTGAATCCCGTGTTTGACTCTGGACCTGTAATTGAAACACTCTCCGTTGGAGTCTCGATGTCCGACACGGCCGCGGAAGAAGTGGTAACACCTTCAGACACTGACGTTTCATCTGACGTTGTTGTCGCGTCACTGACAGCGAGTGTTGTGCTTGTTATCTCCTCAGTCTCGGATACTGTCTCGGTTATGATAGTGGTGGGCTCGGATGCCTGAGCTGAGGTTGTTGACTCGGTTTCTGTGGCCGTAGTCGTTGTGGATTGTGCCTCGATGGAAGTTCTTGTGAACCCTTGCTGCGTGGTTGTAGTGGTATCAGCCTCAGTGGTTGTAGTGGTAACAGCCTCAGTGGTTATCGTCGTCGGTTCTGCTGTGGTTTTGGTAGTCTCCGGATCCGCTTGAACAGTAGCGATGAAGGTGCCCGAGACGGTTCCCGAAGCTTGAATGGTCGATGTGGTACTCGTCGCTTGGCCGAAGTCAACAGTAGTTGTAGTCGTGACATAGTTGACCTTGACGGGCTGATTGCAATCAACGCAGGCTTGGGCGTTGATCATAAGACCTGAGTCGTAAAACCTGTCACCTAGATCGCAAATAGCAATTACTAACTGATGTGTCCCAGCAGTGGCCTGGATCCCAAAGAGCAGGGGTGGCGAAGAATCATCATATGAAGTGTCACTGTTGGGAGGTTGGATGGCGTTCAAATAGTTTGATCTTGCCGTCAGTCGGTTTCCATTAGGATCGTTAGCATATTGAGTTCCATCAAGATAGACACCAATAGGGTCGGGGTTTTCACTACAACCTGTCAGCTGCTTTAACGTATGAGTTGTTTCTGAAGCAGTGTGTACTTACAAATCTTCCGAAGAAGCCAAGATGAGCTGGATGAGTAGGCCATTATATCCCGGTGAGATGACGAGATCGACTGTTAGCAAAGAGCCATCGTAGGTATTAGAACCGCAGTAGGTCATCGACCCTGCTGCTCCATTGGCAACTTGGATATTCCCTCCTGGAAGAGCGCCTGCTGCTGAGCCGGATGTGAAGATTCCACCGCTGCCAATACCGAATGGACCATTGGTGAATGTTCCTGAGGCATCTGTGGCACCTTGATACGAAGCTGAGGTGATCAATACGCCAGTGCCAGAGAAGACAGCGTTGGCCAATGCATTTGCATCATTGCTCGGCGCAATATTAATACCGACACAAGGAGAGGCGAGCAGCGTCCAGAGGGCCAAGAGGGTTACCCGTCGCATCTTTATGGACAATATAACGAGAAATTTCAAGGGCGGCTTGGCATTCGATGAGCCAGGTCAAGTGGTATGACAGAGGGCGTAATATATTTGTCACCTTCCAGAGCATTCCATACCGCTGGGCCTGTTTACCCCTTGAGATCGTCCATCGGAATGCTGTTTCATTTAAGGGGTTGTTAGTAAAATGATCATAATCACGAACCTAATGCAAGGGAGTAAAACGTGCTGGCTACAATACAGTGGGGGCAAAAAGTATGAATCCAAACGTAAGTAGCTGGCCCGCCTCTAACCCGATTAGTGTTGAACCGGAGCTATTGATATATATACCAAAATACCTAGCATGTCACTAACTAAGTGGCATGCCCTGTTTTTGGCATAATGGTCGGTTTAACAATTAGGCACCCGTTTTTCCCTGCCGCTTTTGCATGCCAATTTCTTCCCGATCAGTCTAGTACTTGCGTTTAGACCCCCTTGCCCATATCGATTTACCTCAACAGTCTCAGAGGTAACAAAACATCTTCCTTAACAGAGCTAAATACATATTTTAGGATAAAGCTCACACTACTAGTTAATGCAGTGGGGGGCAGAAAGTATGAATCCAGAAGGTCTAGAGGCACTCCCAACGAAATCCATAGTAAATCCGGTCCGGTAGATTCCCTACATAGTAGAGGAACCCCTATAAGACGGCGTAAGGGGTCTTTGTTATCCCTCGTTAAGTTAAAATGTTCATCTATATTTACATCTATCTTTAGCTCTAAAAAGCTCTTCGTAAGTTAAATACCTCTCAATTGCCCTAAAATGTTTTAATCCCCAACTATTTATATAAAGGGTAATATATATAAAACAAATACAAGAAGTAACCAAGGGTTACTGACTTATTTAATCCATAGTAGTGTCATAGCTGTCAACACAATAATAGTTGCTTCTGGTGTCATGTCCTTAATGGTTTTCGCCGAGCTCGGGGGACATCGGAAATGCAAGTTTGACCAATGAACTATTGCCAACAACGCTTATAAGGCTGTAGCAAGATAGTAATTCTCCGTGGTAACCGTATCTATGGACATTGCCTTGGGTGTATCTATTCCACAGGATAACAATATACGACTCATGTGCTGGTCAGAGCTTTAGCTACCTCACAGATTGTTAGTCGCCATTGTGCAATATGTCTGGAGGTTTTATTGGTAGGCAACTTCTGCGAGCCGTGACGCAAGACCTCCCTAACCGTACTTCAACAAACAGCTTCCAAGCCCACTGAGTTCAGTACCGGGTAAGATATAATTAGAGTACATCATCCGGGATCATAGCAAATTAAGCTGGTGAGCTTAAGGTCCTGGGGGCATTACTTTGTGTAGATCCTAGTCAGAGCAACGAATGTGTCTATGATTATGGCGGTTTAGATTAAGCTCTGCTGTCTGGGCAGGCTTGGGAAATCAAGAGGCTGGATCCATATGTGATGATGTGTTCGAGATCGGAAAAGCCTTAAAACCATGAAGGTGTGATAGTAACCAGAAAGAACGCGAGACACCAGGAGCAGAAGCCCGGCGCTTATGACCCGTCTCTAACTCCGTTTATTCGATTATCCAAAAAGCTTTACATGTATGCGGCTACCCCAAGCCCGTTACTACGGAGATAGTTTCATAACTTGAGTATGGTACCGCAAGCGCGACTAACACGTGAGAAGAACACATCCAGTTTCATTGCTCTACTCTGACCTACCTGGTCGGATTTCTTCCATCAAACTCTTCGGGTGTTTCGTGTCTTCCAGGACATAGTATAGTTCTAAGATTATATTAGACGTACGAAAGACGCTCGTAAGAAAACAAGATGAATGAAAATCGATTTATTTATCCAGATACCCAAGAGTGCCGCTATATACACAGTTTACTCAAGTATGGCGATAGCACTTGCCTCTGACGCTGCCAGTGTAAACATCCGTCGAGGCATTGGCCAAACGAGAACGCTTTCAAGGATCAATTGGCATGGCCGTCTTGTTGAAGCCTCGTCATGGGAGATACTAGTTTGATGCTTCCCCAAACACTCTTGTGCGTAAGATAAAGAAAATGGCAAAGCTGGACTCGTGAAAATCGACTATGGCCATAATTTACGGCTGTCGTCGGCATTCTCTGGCTGGCCTGCTAGTCAAATGAGAGTTCCGAGCCATGCTCAGCAGAAGGGAGTCGCAAGGGCTTTACACAGGTTGGGCGATGGGCTTATATATATAAGGAGCGCATGTATGGGACAACCACGACAGAAAAGCTTCCTCTTGATCGTGATCGCAATATCTTCTTTACGAGCATAGTCCACAAACTGCATAAGTCGGGGCAGATCAAATGGCGTTTGGTGTCCCACCTGCAGCAAGACTAAGTCCTGTAATCGAGCCCTGGACTCCGCTGGTGATTCGGACTTCGATGAATCCGGCGATGGGATGTCTGCAATCAATACCAGGGCGCCCTGTCCTCGAACATGAAGCAGTCTTGAATGCTGTCATATTTCCGCCGTGCAGATCTCGGCCTGTGTCGCTGGTGAGGGGTATAATAATGGATTAGGGACATGCAGCAGGTAGATCGCTGCGCCAGTCTCTGTCTGTGGCTGGCCAAGGGATTGAGTCTGGACCGTGAGCCTGTTAACGTAGTTGGGTTGTTGCACACGCAAAGTGTTGTTGGCTGGCTGGATTTGGACCATAATGTGAAGTATCAGACAACGGCTGCAGAGGGCTTTTGCGGTCACTGTTGACATGGCGTTGACCTGTAATTTTAATTGATCAGCTCTTATCCATAACACTGTTGATCAATTAGGCTATTTCGAAGTCAATGGATAAAAGAAAACGGCTCATAGCATTTCCGCGACCAACACTGTGGAGATATTGGAATGCAATCGCCCAACGTCGGAACCTTGGGTCTTTTCCGTATGCAGCTGATAAGGGCGCGGTGGGCTAGGGTCCATCTGCATGGGGCTTGTGCGCTGGTCGACGGCTCGCTTCCGTCATCCGCAGTGCAGTTGGCACTAGGGCCTTTGCAATGAACATTAAGGCAGGCATCGACAAACGATGGTCGCATGACAAACTCGGTTGATAGAGCCGTGTACACGGAAATCATGGTGCCAATTTGTCTAAGAAGACGGTAAGCGCTGAGGACTGCCTCGTCACATTACGGCGAGTTGGGAGTTTCGCCCATCCAAACAGCATTGATTCCCAGCCGACGACCACATGGACCGTTCTGGCACAGTCAGTCATGCATATCCCAGAGCAAGGATAATGAATCTCGATGACTGATGTGTGTTTGTTGGCCGTTACGGCGCGTGCCATTGACCTGACCACATTTAAACACGCAGAAGCCGACCCAGACTCCGAAAGTTCAGTCTTTTAACAAAGACAAGGGGTGAGTGTGTCTCCGAGGATGCAGCCTCTACAGGTATTTCTTTTGGTCATATAGCCTCTTCCCTCTGATGTCCACAGCTGCTGCTTTTGGCAGGTAGTCTTAGTTGCGCAGAACATGCGCGTCGTCTGAGGCCGTCCAGGGATAGGGGATTGTTAGGTCCCAACCAGAGCAGGTGTCAGATGCAGCACAAGGCTTAGCATGCGGGGGCAGGAAGCTTGACACGTATGAGTCAGGTGCCCAGGATGGGCAGGGGTTGGAGAGAAATCCGAGCAGGTCAGTGCGGTAATGTATTAGCGAGGTCCTCTCTGGACCGAGCAAGTCCCAAGATAGATAGTAATGCATAATATGCCTTAAGCTCCTGTTATCCGGCCGGGGCATCTAGGTCGGCCATTTTCATTAACGCAACATACGAAAGTCAATGTGACATCCGAACAATACAGGAATAACAATTTCCAGCTCTGGTAGAATTAAATAATAGATTCGAGGTTGTACCGCAGGTTATGGTATACTTATGTCTTTGATGCTCCTCCTCCATGGTGGTAAATCCTTTGGCTATATACTAATAGCATCGTGTATATGAATCGCCACACGGTAGCCAGTAAAGATTGCATTCACGACATCCCCATTTCTTACACTGAGAGTTTAAGTGGCAGGAATAATCGAAACAAGTCCGCGCGAAAATATCTCCCTCCCTCTCTCTTGTGCTGATATGAGGAGCTTCCTCCCTAACGCAGCCCTTCTGCGGGACCTGAGAAGACGGATTTAGTGTTAGTCTTCAGAGAAGCGATAGAAAGTATTATATGAGGTTTTTGAAAACACTGAGGCAGAGCACGTACTGCATTATCGACATTAGCCTCATTGATATGAGTCTCGTTGACCTGCCCCTGGGTAACCTGGCCCTCAGCAGTCTCTACTGGGGCGGACTGCACCGTTGAAAACGCGGCAGTGATAGCGAGGATTTTGAAGAGGTTGACTTGCATATTGGGCAATATGATATTATTATCTTTGGTATGATATCAAAGAAGGTGTAGGTATTGAGGATTGGTTTAAAGGCTCCACTCATCTTGTCGATTAGTGCGTGGGAGAAGGCTGCTCTACTTATATTAATTAATTCGTGATCCTGTTCGGGCGTTGCTATCTGAGACCTTATCGTCGGCATTCTTTCACCATACACAGCGATGATTCGGCTTCAATTGGGGCTGTGAGATGCTGAATCCCTGTTAAAGAAACTGCATGTTGATTAGAGTGGCTGCGTCTCGTACGGAATATTACAGTAATCCCTGTGATTCATGGTTATTTTCTAATAGTCGCTTTGGTGGGAAGATTCCCGATTGTCTCCAGTGCTGTTAGTCGTTCGATACAGTTGCTTGAGGCATTTTCAATACGCAGGCCAACAGACCAACAGTGGAACTTTTGACTGCGTGCCTCGCCTTATGAAGAAAATATTGATTTGGCAATTATCAGAGCGAGAGCGTGATTGGCTCGGGGCGGCCTGCCTTATTTGCCCCAGTTCAGTATATAGACTGTCGCTTTCGGCGGCACAGCCCTTATGCTACGTTACGGGCAGGTATTTGATCCAATAGAAATTAAATATCTTCTCGATACTTGGAGATGGTAACCCTAATCCGCATTCCACCCTATGACTGTGCGGTGACTTCCAAATCCAGTAGTTCAATCAGCCCGTACATAGACCAGGTGTCCAACTACTTCTACAGTACCACTACTAGGCAGCTAGGTACATGCTTCACGTGCACCCCTGCAGCTAGGGCATTACATACCCCGCCTTTGAAAAACATACCATAAAAACTCGACAACTTGCAATGAGGCTAAAGGCCCTGGGAAGCTATCTTGGCTTGTATATACCCTCTATAGACGGTTACCCTTCTTGCCGATTTTTTTGATCCTCTCTTCCAGTGAGTTCTCCGCAGTATTTAGTATCCACTGCCCCATTGCAAGTTGTCGAATATCTTCCTCGAAATCTTCAAGCCGCGCCGTTATTACATGCATTAACTGGCTGGAAATATGGCGGACAAACTGCCAGCAAGTGCTCCCCTAACTCTGTTATCTATTACTATACTAACCATTCAATTAACTAACTCCAGGACCCGACCATACCCCAAGCCATCGCAGACCAACAACCTGTGGGGAATAATAAGTCTCTACGCGACATACAAAAATCGATGAAGAAGGATCCAGACGGAAATGGCATAAGTGCATTGGGCTACGATGGTGTGCTTCGTACTTTTGACCAGGAACGGAATGTTCTTGATGCAGTTGGCCTCAACCCAACCCAGATCAGAGAATATTACGAAGGTCTGCCTATGCCCGAGAGATTTCTTACCGCCGATGGCCGTAATATATCCAGTAGGGATATGTTTTACCCCGATGCGGAGAATATTCCCAGGAAGTTTACAGAGGAGGACATAGCTAAAAGTGACGCATATAATGAGGAGTTAGAAAGGCGCGGAGTTACAAGCTGTATTCTGGATAAATCAGCAGATAATAGTAAACTGAATCCTAGATAGTTCTGTTTACTTTTTATTGTTATAGAATATTAATTATTCTATTTATTGTGCTACTTTTTTATGTGTATTTATCTTATAATACTATAAATTATATTTTATATACCCTAGTTTTTAAAGTAATCTATAATAGTATTATAGTAATAAAACTACCTTTATTTAAGGTTTATATTTAACCTTATTTATTTAGAGAAACTAACAGCATTTACTATCACGAAGATATATTATTATATAATTGAAAGTGGCCTTAACTATGGTCTTCTTATTACTGGCGAGGCTATTGTTTTTCTTTAAGTTGACTGGGACGAACCTGAGACCGTACTATCGCCTAGCAGAGCCTGGTCCGGAAGTATTGGCTCATCCAAACAACCTCCACATCTGCACGGCTGTACATGCCTTACTCATCTTAGAGAGATAGACCTCTATCTACTACACATCACTTCCAATCGCACTTAATACCAAGCATATAACTTCCCCCATCACACTGAGACATCTCACCCCACTCAGGGTCCTCCCAGCAAGGAGTATCCGAAGCACCATCCTCACAGGTCAGCCCACCCATAAGGTCAGAAGTCCCAGAGTAAACACATCCTTTGGCTGCGTGTGCGTCGAAGGCTGGGAGCTTGGTAGGAAACTTCAAATTGAGTTCGTCTCCCTCTGCGGGCGCCCTTGCAAGTATTTTGCGGTACAAAAGTCTTTGATGGGCTCGTCAGGCGTGTCTTGGAAGGCCATCCACAGCGGTCCCATAGCAGTTTGCATCAACACTATGTGGACACGGTTATGATGAGGGGTGGCGTCAGCCAACCAGCCTCTCAACTGGCGTTGGTAATCCTCAGGGTAATCGGAGTCTCCCCAGAACCATGCACTTAAGTTGAATGGGATAACGTCTCGCTTCTTCCCAGGACCGTCCTCATCGTCAGGAGTCTGACACAAATCTTCATCTTGTGGGCCGGCGATAGTCACTTTCCCTTGAAGATCAATAGTCATGTCACCAGTCATAAATTAGCCGACGACAGTAAGAGTCCCCCTCATCAAGGAAATAAGCACTAATATCGGTGATATGGTATGCTGGAAGCACTCCAGAGGCCCAGTCAATGTGGAGCAACTCGTGGAACCAAACGCGTCCTAGACAATATTCTTAGCCTTGAGTCGTCATGGGTTGCTTACACAGTCATGGCACGCACCTTTGTTCCGGACATAGTTTCCGAGATCCGCCCGATGCTCAACCGGCAAGTCTTTCTTGCTATTATCCTCTATCACCTGATCAAGATTTGGTGTTTCAAAGTAAATATCCTGAATCCTTATCTTTGTTGGTGGTGTAAGCGATGGTAGAGGAGGTGCCGCCACAAGGACATTTGTCGTCAGGGTCATCACATCGAACACGAAGCCACCATTTAAATGGGTTGAAGCTACTGCCACCTCTGATTGTTACAACAGTGTTGATGATCTCTGAATCAAAATTAGCATTAAACATATGATGAATAGAGAGCAGGAGCCCATACTCTTGATCGCAGCTTGCTCTTCTTCGTTGATGAAAGGTGGAGCAAGATAGTCGATAGCAGCTGCCTCATTCCAGTTCAGATTCTTCCCTTGGACTGCATCCATAATCTTCCAGGATTGCTGCCAGCCAGAGTAGATCGCCCGATTCTAATCAGTGCTGCAACCCTGCCACCCAAACAGCCTCGTGGCCAAGTTAACGACATCTCGATCCGTGAAGTTATAGTGACTGTCTAGCAGTGCAGCCTGGAAATTATCGATAGCTGCTTGGCGGTCTTTTTGAGTATCAGTTGGTGCAGCAAAGATAATATTACAAGTAAAGATAAGATGATAAGCCACTAAGGCAAAAAGCGAGGGAAGAGGTTTTATAATTCAGGGCTCTGGCTATAGGGGATTTATGTAGGTATGAACTATCTGATCTGTTGTTTATTATTACAGTTTGTCTTCATGCTTTATATAAGATTCAAATTCAACCAAGTATATTAACCCATGCCCAGTTTGCCGCCGATGTAATTAATAGGAACACATGCTGGTAAGCCGTAAGGTATACAGATGGATAACCAACACGATAGGTACTACTCATTTTTTGCCAAAACTTATATATAATCTTGAGTATTTCTTAACACCATTGTAGAAAGAAATAATCGCTCATAAGCCTTGCCCTTACACAATGTAAGGATATATGCAGTGAGCTGGTTTTGAGTTTCAGACATAGTTATCTGAGTTGTCTCTCGAGTCGACTAACAACGAAATACATTGCAATGTAGTATCGTAATGGAGCCAGGGCTGGCACATACGAAGCACACAGCCCCACTCTCCACGACTTAGGGTGGATCAGCGGTATATATCAGAGTCCGATGAAGGATATCTTCTCACAACGAGGTTCGAAAGTAAGACGGTAAATAACCTAGTTATTGTTCACATAGTCCAGATCTAGCATTATAACAAAGTTTCATAGTTGTATGTCGATAACATCCTGTATCGTGTGGCATGACCATCACTAAACATGGAATCATGGGCCTCGTTGTTAGAGTTCAGTATATTCTCTCATGGTTTTAAAAAAAGATTTAACATAATCTACAGTACTAATAAAGCCCCTACCTGCAGAACAAGGATAAAGGGAATCAACGGCATGTAAAAGTGGCCGAGTACTCCATTAGAGGCATGATTGACAGAAATAATATGAGTTGCTATTTTGGGATCTAAGTGCGGCCATATTGAAGCGCCTACCCTTTACAAGCGCGTCCCATTCACCTCCCGGAACATCTTATCCGCAATTAAAGTTTTACGCTCCGACTCTCTCGATATAAAGGATACTCACCAATTGCATAACGCTCATAGGTAACCCACAACCAGCAACCAACAACCAACAACCAACAACGCTTAGTGGGCTGGGGGGAAGCCGATGGACAATTTGATTCGCTGCATTTCTTCAAGAGCGCAGCCAAGAATAGCTTTGGAAGTAAGGGCACTTCCGGATGGTCTGATTTATTGGAGTTATTCAACTAAAAATATATGACGAAGGAGCCAAGACTGTTGGTTGTATTTCTATCCCTTGTTTATTTCGGGGACACAGTTTTCCTAAGCTCAGATTAAGGATTGTATGATGAGGGCGGTACGTTTCACTGAATCCTTTGAATGCACGAAACACGTCATGTACTTTTCTAATGCTTCCCAAGGCTGTTGGAGCGGAACTGATATTTTGAGGTCCGGGAAGCTTAACAAAGTGTGTGGCGACTGCGGGAACGGAACATCCACTATTCCAAGGCAGGCTGATAATGCATAATTACCCCTCTTCAGGCACCAACACCAAGCCTCCCCATTCACCATCTTTACTTCTAGAACCAGATCTGATGTTTAAACACGCAATTCTGTTTATATTAACCTCCCTCCTTCTTGAAATCTCTTGTAGCACTTACCAATCTAGTCAGCATATTCTTATTCCTGCACCGTAGGGAGACACATCTCAAATGCTGACAGAAGGCGGATGGTACGGTGATTTCGGTGTCACATCGTTTCCCCGATGCGACTTTGGCAGTTGTGTTGGCGGCGTTGTGCACGGCTGGCCAGCCAAGGGCGGCTTCTACGCCCACCTCTGCTCTGTGGCAGAGCTTGAGTTCTTAGGCCTCGACTGGTTCAAGCCCTCCAAGAAATCAGATGACCCTGAGAAAGAGGAAGCTCACTGCGCCAAAATGCGTCAGCTCGGAGCCAAATGGTTTCGCAACCCTGACCACCAACTACGCGCAGGAGAAAAGCTCCGAAACGGAGAACCAGATGCACCACTTCTATTTGTCGGTTGGCCCGCTGGTGGTGGTGTTTGGGTTATCCATACCACATTATCTCAATCCGCACGAAAGGGCTTGGGAAGAATCGGCAATGCTTTCACGATGGAGGAGCGCTGCAAGATGATTGAGCAGCTTGGGGGGACATTTTATGCCAATCCGAAGGACTGCCCTCATCTGGACCTTGACGGTTCTCGGGAGGGGGGCAGACAGTAGAAGCAAGGACTCCTGAATGTGCGCTTTGTTAAACCGACTGTGTTGTGTAATTTAGTATTTTATTTATAATTTCTTATATTAATTACTTAATTAAGTTATTAATCTTCTATTTAACCTATTTCCCCTCTTTTAAGCTAATATATTTACACTAGTTCTATTTAAGGCTAGTTTAATTATATAACTTTACCTTCCTTAAATCTAAGGTCTATTTTATTAAAACGCCTTATATAATTATATACCACTTCCTATTTTTATATAATAGCTCTGGTTTAACA
>JAALXI010000420.1:0-10210 GCA_012977755.1 Fusarium nurragi | reverse complement strand
ATCTTAGCGCTAATTGTTTAATATAAGTGAAGTATATAATTAGTGAAAAATGTGGGGCATATGTAATGGTTAGACAAGGGTCGTAACACTTCTGAATTGTAACTTTAACTCGGCCTGGGTATAGAGCAGATGCTAAATACCTAAATAAGGGCGCTGCGAATGACCTCTTTGGCTTGATTCGCTCGTCCGCCTCGACAGAAGTTAATAAGTAATACCTTCATTAAGAGCCAAAAAGAATTCAATTATCAATCAAGAAGATAATCCACCAAGTTTAAACGACTAGTAGCTATCTTTCTTACATAAAGCGTGCTGAAAATAGTGGATAAACAACATTGGCCACTAAACTTCCAAGGATTGAAGATAATACGTGACCAGCCTGAGTCCCGAGTTTGGGTACATACTTGTAAATGAAGAAATACACCTTTCCGGCTGTGTCCTCGTTAACTCTCACCACGTAGGATTCACCATCTTCCAGATCATGCGACCCTTCGTCGGGCTTTACATCAACCCACCCTGCCTCACCCTCAGCAGGCTGTCTAACGGACCATTCCGTCAGGCGATAGTTAGCTATCTTGCAAAATGTCCAGGTGCGCGACTCCTGCTGTACCTCAATCTCCACACTGTCTGATAGTTCAGGAGGTTGGGTGTATTTTGGAACCGTATCTATATGATAAGCCGAAGATGGCACCCAGTCGTTACTCTCCCAGTGCATGGTGTCCTTTGGTTCAACCTTGACCTTGTAGCCAGTCTTGGTGTTGTGGTAATGAAGTGTGTGATGCGTATTATTGACAAGCTCCACGATATGGACGCCCATTGTTGCGACTAGGTGCGGTAACAACGGAAACAGCAGTGTGGATAATTGCTGGAATGTTCTAGGGACTCAAAAAGAGTCTTTGAGTACGGTTTGCGGCACTGTTGTCATTCTGTCAGATGGCAAGTACAATGCTTGAAACAGCCAGGTAATTTTACCTCTCCACTATTCATTAAGTGTTGGAATAAGGGCCAGAAAGAACCTCAAGAATAATATTCGACATTATTATAAATCTAAAGTCCGGGTTAGGAGCTGTAGCCGACATGTGTGTATTTATAGTGGGCAACTTATATGTTGATTCAGTCTTCTAAAATTAACTGAGTGACACATTGCGAAGATTCGGTGTTGTCCAATCAGCGGTGGCCTCAAACTGGGTCAAGAAAGGAAATGATCGGTATGCAATAAATGTTAAAGAAAGCTGAATGCAGGGATATTGCTGCAAACATCAGACAATATCCAAACATTAAACATAGCTGACTATGGTGATGTTGCTGCAACTCACTTAATAAGTAAAAGAGTAGTGTCACATCAGGCAATATCTAAATACTGAGGATAGCTGAAAGTAGGGATAGTTCTGCCGCTTCCTTCATATATAAAAGAGTGGTGGTACATCAGGCAATAGTCTCTAATTCTCAGCAGCTGAGACTGTATTTTAGACTTGCCTTTCAGGCAGCTGATGTTAAATTACGTTAAGAAAGGAAAGTATCGGCATTCTGTAATCGTTGAAGACAGCTGAATGTGGGATATTCCTGCAGCTCGATGATTGCGTGAGACGGCAGTGTCAAATCAAGGAATATTCCGTCATACTGAATTGGCAGCTGATGCCAAGTTGCGGTAGGAAAGGAAACGATTGTTATGCTCTGAAGTTCAAAGACAGCTGAATTTCGGCATATTGCCGCAGCTCGCTTCACGCGTAAAAGAAGAGTGCAGCATCAGGCAACATTCCCTTCCTCTGGGCTCAAGGCTACACCTGCCTAACTTACCTTCAATATCTTTGATATAAGGCCCTTGGTTTCCCTGAAGTACCTTTAATCATCTTCTGATTTAATCGCCGCCATCAAACCATCAATATGATCGACCCTAACAACCTAGACAGAAGAGTGGTCCGTTTCATTAACTTCCAGACTGGCAATGGAATTACTCTTGATAGTCGTAAGTACTAATTCCAAATCTCAATAAGATGCAGCTTATACAGGATGATTTAGATGAGATGAACCCTCCTGATGGCAAAAGCATTTGGAGCTGGAACTTGATTAGCGACACAAACCAGCGGTGGAAGCTCGAGATAAAAGAGGGCAAGGGAAGTGAGACTCCCGTCTTCATGATCAAAAGTGTCAAGTCTCCATCGAGTACGTTATAATTCCTGGTGAATTTTGAAAGCCTCTATTTGTTCCTGGTTCTTGATGCTGACACCTCTACAGAATGCCTGGACCTTTACTATGGCCACAGCGCAGACAACACTAAAATTACGGGATGGCAGTTTGGGAGTGGTCTGGGACTTTATATAAAGTGCTCACTATATATTGATTACGGGATCGCCAAGTAGGCCATATTCTCCAGCATACCTTAAATCTCATACTTCAAATGTTTATTGAGAACCACAACCAAGCCAAAATCAAACCTAATAGTCACTATAGTTGTATTAAGCTAGTATAGCCTGGTGCGAAGTGCTTTGAACGAGCTTTCTTCTTCTTGGGATCCGTTGTTGACATAGGGTTCTGAATCGACAGTCGAGTACTGCCGTAACGCGATTACAGTCACCCTACGCAGATTGTTAGTGGCTTTGTACCAGGAGCATATCGTCGGCTCAAAACTGGCCTTATGTAGATTGGCGCGAAGAAGGAGTGTGGATCCATCTGGGTAGTAAACGCTGACCTCGTTGGGGGCAATGCGAAGGAACTGCCTGTATTTCCTGTGAAGAGCCTTAAGTCGCAAATCTTGTTTACCTTCTAGGATAATCCATATATGCCGAAGCCGAGTCATAGACGCCCAGAAAGGGCCAGGAATGTCTGACAAGTTGGAAAAATAACGACGATGCAGAGCGATGGCAACAACCAATGGTGCGAGCTCAACAATAAGGCCAGTCCAAGAGACTAACACTTGATTGTTCTACAAATGGGCGGCATTACCGGTCTTGCTGGTTGGCAGTGGCTCGTTATTAGTTTTTCCTCTTAAAATTGTTTGTAATCGCCTTCTCTAACATGTCAAACAGTTGAGGGCATCTTCACCCTACTGGTCTTCCTGGCCTTCGTCCTCCTTCTCCCTCGATCACCAATGCATAGCAAACCTATCTATGGCCATTTCGACCTCTTTACTTCACGTGAGCACGAAAATATGCGCGACCGAATTTACCAGAAAGTTATCTCCAAAACTGAAACACAGGCAAATGTTACCTTCCGGGGCGTTATAACCGCCCTGACAGATTATCGTTTATGTATCCACATGATACTAAATATCGTATCCTTGGCCCCGAAGGGCGGTCTTCAACTATTATTCGAAGCCTGGGCTTCAGTAAGATCAATTCCAATCTTTTAAACTCCGTCAGCAGCTTTCTCTTTGTCTTCTTGAGCTTTGCCATTGATTGGGCGTCTGAAAAGACGAAGATGCGAGGCCTGTGGTGTATGGTCGCATTCATTTGGAGTATCACGTTTGGCAGTGCCCTGTTTGGGTCGACTGATGAAGATGAGTGGACCAAGTGCACCCTGTTCACTCCCTTGAGTAGCGGCAATGCGCCAACCCAAGGCCTTAACGATGCCTGGCTGAGTATCAACACTCGATCAGCTGAGAAGTGCAGTATCGGTTTGGCACTGGTGGTTGTTGGCAGCAATGCTGGTGGGCTGGTTGGAAAGTAACTCTTCCGTGAGAGCGATGCACCGAAGTATACAAAGGGCTTTTTGGCTATTGTCTTACTGTACGCTGCGTCTTTGCTGATTACTGTGGATCATAGGGGTGTATTGGCGACAGAATAAGAAGTTGGAGAGGGAGCTAGTGGATAATGGACGGCATATTAATGAGCAAGTTAGTAGGAACCCGCGCTTTCAACTCTAGATATCTAGTACTAAGCTAATAAGCAGTTTAATATATCCCAGGGCAGGGTCATGACAGACACCTTGCTCGGCAGCGTTTGTTTTACTCTTGTCCAAAGTGCTCAGCAAGGTCAGTATAACTCTACCCCAGCCGTGGTTGATGCTTACGCGGCTGGGTGGAACGAAAACAATTGAGGTCAGGGTCACACTGCTGCCAGCTGGCCTGTGGACCAACGCCTATGCCTGTGTCTCGACTCTTGTCCTTGAGCCACCCGGTAACAAGAGTTCGGTTAAGTTTTGCTACCTCGAGCCGCAGCATCCGCTGCACAACTAACCAAATAGTAGGTATAATGTGCGAAGGCATACTGGACCTCACAAAATCGCCAATAGGGTTAAGGTGTGCAGTGACGATATCATTGTGTTGGCTGGGAACCAGCTCTAGCACCCCTTCGCCAGGGAGACGGCGGTCATCCAAGGTAATAACAGCAACGAGCTGCGTGCGACCACCCTCGATTTCTGTCGTGGTTAAAGCCTCTTGAATGTAAGGGCAGGTTCTGAGATTATTCTTAACTTCTCTAAGTTCCAGTCTCTGACCGCGAATCTTGACCTGATTGTCTTTTCGGCCTAGGAAGCACAGGCTATAGTCTGGGTTATATCTCGCTAAGTCACCAGCTCTTTGAAGCCCTCTGCCTTTGTCGCCGCTTATTCGCAAGGCCCAATCTTGGGTGACCTCGCTATGGCCCGAGCGCCCCTGGGTAGAAATAGCCAAAATCACAGTGCGATTTGGACGAGAATTATCTAAGAACCCGAAGTGTCCTACTGCTTCCACTTGAATCGAAGTACTGGTGTGTATTCTGGGTATGAAATGAATGCGCGTAGCCTCTCTCCTACTATCCTCGTCGCCTAATAGTACCTATCCCCTACCTACTCCTCTATCCTTTCCACAGCTCCTGGCCCTTTCTAGCACTCATATTGGCACCACCAATCAAACTGGTACCTCCAGCCATTGCTAGCTCCGGGATCCTTGCGAAGATACTCGCATTGATTCGAGTTCCACTTCCTGGAATTATATTCCAGAGTTAAGTCGCCCTTCTGATCGTCTTTGCCACTCCTCGATGGGTACCCCGTGATCCATAAGTCAATATTGTTTCCGCTAGGGACTTTAACAAAGGTATCCGCAGGGTTAGTGCCGTCCCAGTGTCCTAGGAGGCCAGAGCTACCCGTAACATCAACGTTGTACTTCCATGTCGCGTGTTCGGGAAGGGCCGCGGCATTCGATACTATGAGTCATTAGTTATTAAGTAAGAGCCAATAGAGTATGATCGGTTCTAACCATCAATGTAGATATGGGCTTCGCAAGTTGCAGCTCGCTTCTCTTGGTTGGTAGCTGGGGCAGATAGAGCGACACTGGCGAAGAGTCCGCTGAAGATAATGTTCTTAATGGACATTTTAGATGATAGGAACTTGGAATATAATTTGGCTGTAGGGGAAGTTGATGTTATCGATTGGATAGACTGAGGGTGAATATAAAAAGAGAAGTGTTAAATAGATTTCGAATTGTAGTAGATAATGAGAGAAAAAGATTTATTAGGAGAGATTAATACGTCCCTTTTATATATCTCGAGCTTCAGTAAAGCGAGTAAAATATTATTCTAAAATGTTCCCTGTGCCTTACATTCCACTGCACAGCCATGATAGTAAGCATCCTTCATGGGACTTAGGAAGAGTGGACAATATAAGCAGAGGTGGATAGTTATGCTTAGGTTTAAGGTAACCCTAGCAATAACTAAGGAATTAGGTGGGGTTAATAAGCAGTATGCGAGAACTCTATTGGTCTGAAACTCGAAGCCTGTAACTTTATGTCTCAAGAAGCTTACTGAAGTTAAAAATATTTTGTAAAGGATTAAAATTGAGCTTACGTTAGAGCAAGGTCTTCCCTCTGGCCGACCAGGCAGACTGTGGATTGTAAATTCAGTGCATTAAATCTTAGAGAGATGTTTCAAGCCTGAAGGCTTGACCTCGTTGCACTGCCTCAACCAAGTCCTCTGACGTGCAATTCAAGATGAGGGCATTTGAATGGACGCAAGGGTAGGCCGGCCCTGCATTCCCTATCCTCCGTCGTGGGTGGCAACCTTGCTCTACGCCCAGCGGAAACGCATCACATCTGGCTTCTGCTGCCGTCGCCGCCGCCATCACCCTTGCCATACGCGGCTAGGTGCGGCTGGGCAGCTGTGGCTATTAGAAGGCTGACTTAGAAGGGATATGGTGTGTGTGTATTCTCTACCTTCCAACATCGGCGGCTGTGCCTGTTGTGCCTGCGTCTGTTCCGATGGTCCGTTCAACTTAACCGCTCCTTTTGCACCGCCCGAGCCCGAGTAACGCCCAGCTTCCGGCCAGTGCAGCCATTCCCGACGGATGGATTCCATTTGAGGAACTGTGCACCGGTGAAGGCGTACTTGGATGCAATGGCTGCACAGCTTTCTCCAGATTTCGACGAAGTGGAATTTATTACAGTTGTCGAACATTTGGGGCTGTGTAGGATGCTGTGTAAGGATCCGAGTCAGAAGCACAGCAGCCGAATCCGGTGCCGGGAGCCACTTTGGAAATGACATCGAGTGTGAAGTATGACAAGACGTCAATCAGAGGAATTGTGTAAAAGACGCCTTCCTCAGGATCTGACAGATATCGCCGACGGATAAGATCTACCAGGTTGCGAACTTGCTGGTCCACAGCGCGCTCAAAATCGGGTGTATAGCGGCCACTGTAAGCAGGAGCCAGACGGGCCTTAACGCGGTCATGCTCTCGTGGGTCACGCACAGTAAACATGGTCTCGTGGTAGGGATTGAACCGGACGCCTTCGACCCAAGAAGCCTTTCCGTGCCGACCTTTGGTGGCCGATATGCGCTTGACGAGTTCCACGTCTGATGCGTGTACAAAGCCAGGGCCAATATGTACAAGCGAGCCGTGCTTTTCATTGAGATCAAGAAAAACTCCATGTTGTTTGCTGTTGTAGGCAACCCAGCCCGCCCATATGTAGCTCCATCCTGCGTTACACGGGCCTGGAATGTGTCGTAAACGATGCCAGGAGAATAAACCTGACATGAGGAACCAGAGTGATGCGAAACTGAGTAGGATCATGGCAATGCTGTGAGATGTCTCAACACTAGGTAGAATTAACTGGTCCATTTTGTTCCGTTAATCTGTTTCTAGCTTTGGAGATTAGGATGATAAAAGATATGAATTTGAGATGTCTTGATATTATCAGAAGATATCTGTTTAATTTACTGAGTCTCAGATATAAAAAGGTGTCCCTTGACTTTCGACATGCCTCACAGGCTTTGAGAGGACTTGATTATCCTTGTGCGTCTTGCTTGTATTTACCCGGAACTGAAAAGCGTTATCCGCTCTAGATAGGGCTTTGCACATATGCGGTTACTTCATCTTTGTAGCATTGCATACATGTCACCCTTCTTTCACATTAAAGGCCCAATAGTATCACTGCTTCTTATCTATTACGTTATGAAACACCATCGTTTATCTTCTTTCGTCCTCTCGCATTTTCACCTCTTGGGCCTATTCTACCCCACCAACTGCCTCTGAAGACCCCTCAGTTTAACACCATTAACTTGAAAGACCTGAAAGAACGTCCTGTGAGACTGATTCAGGTTGCTCCGTCCTTTGAGATACTCCACTGGTTCTCGTTGTGAATATCTAATTTATAAAATCATATTTCTATAGTTCTGCATGAGAAGGAGTATACGTAACGTCCAAGTCGAATCACCCAAAGAAACATTTTTAAATACTAAAATAAAATAAGGCCCAAGCTAAAATTAATTCCGAGTTAGAATTATATAGTTTATAATTTAATCTAACCTTATACTATTGCTTGAAGAGGTTGATAGTTATCTGTATTATAGTAATAAATAGCAATATAATAAATAGGGGACAGCCTGAGGGTAACAGACCAAGACATGGGCGTTTCCAGTCACATGGCTAGTAGGCCTAAGTCGCACTCCGGCCCACTATATCCGAATGAGAAATGGGGAGGCATTTGTATTCCTCGATTCAAGAGACTATATCAGTATAGCTGGGAGCTACAGGCACAAGATTAACTACAGCTTGAACTTGCGGCAAACCATTGATGCCAGACTATGGGCATATTCGAATACGCAGAGTGGGCCAAAATGCACCCCAAAAAGCATCCTATGCTGATACATAATGAAAGGCTAGCTGGACAGTGTCTCATAAGTGCCGTGGAACGAGAGGGCTATCAGAACACAGCAAGTGTAGTGGAACAAACACCGGAAGGCTTTGTACCGTATGTCGGACTTGTGTGGCGGAACTGGCAGCTATACACAGAAGATGAAGAAGGGCCAGAGGACTGGAACCCTGATGCACCAAACGGACCAGTGGGTTAAGAGGCACTTTGTTCTTTGGTAGATGCAGTGCTGTAGGTATCTAGGTAGTCAATATCCTCTGCCTAACGTGTTTGCACAAAATGACACAGCATTCCGCGGTCGTATCCACACTCCAGATGATTGATTCCTCTAAGCGACGTTACCTCCAAATCCATGCTTGGTCCCTGCAGCCGTGCCGTAGTCTCGCATTGTAAGAAGCAGAAAGTTTTCAGAACCAACACAAGTTACCACTTGGCTGAGAAGAGATTTTCTAGTGTAATGGGTTGAAGACACAGATTTGTCGGATACAGTACTGCGGCTGAAGAGCATGGTCAGACAGGACGCAACACTAATTTTATCTAGGCAGGACAAAAAATGCACTAGTACTTGGATTGATAGAAAGATACATCCAGTTCATGACCTGATGCCAGCGTAAGATATACACAAGCTTAACTATAATAGTCATGTCTTTTCTGCTACTATGTAAGCATTCGACCATTCATCATTGATCCAGTTCCTTGGTTACTCACTTCATCATGGTCAAGTTGAATTGGGCTCTAGGCCCTTTGGCTATCGTTTCACTCTTTATGGCCCAAGATGCAGCTGCAAAAAAGATTCCTAGCCAATTCAAGAATGAAAGCGCCCCTCAGAAACAGCCCATCAAGCTAATGGGCCTATCACCCAAGTATCCAACCCATCAAGATACTTCCAAGTACTGCAGTTTCTGGTACGACAATGATGGCTCATTCGCTTGCCAAGATAGACTCGAACCATACATAATTACCATGAACCAATTACTTCGCTGGGTATGTCGATGTAACTGTTCTCACGACTACAATACTGATATCTCGGAACCCTGGGCTTGGCCCTAGTTGTAGCAACTTCCTCACTGGCTGGTCTTACTGTATAGAGGCTATTGTCCAGCCACTCGTCACAAACGGCCCAACCAAGACAGCACCTAGTGGAAACAGCCCTTTTAAGGGCATCCAGACTCCCACTCCCACGCAACCAGACATAGTGAACAGCTGCGATGCATTTGACTTTGTTGCGAAGGGCATGTCGTGTTCCAACATCCTGTCTAAGAACGGCATCACGCTGAAGCAACTCGCGGCTTGGAGCCCTTCCGTCAATGATGACTGCAGCGGCTTGTGGTCTAATGTCTGAGCCTGCGTTAGTATCGTGGAACATGATTCCAAGGGAAGTACTACTTTGAAGCCAACCACTACAACTACCTTAAAGATAAGTCCTACTAATGGAGTCGGGATACTATCACCAATACAACCCGAAATAGTTAAGAACTGCGATAAGTTCAATTTCGTTCAGAAGGGATAAAACTATAACATGCTCGCTAAAGCCAATGGAATCACTCCTGCAGATATCTATAAATGGAACCCATGCGTTAATGCAGACTATAGAGGTCTCTGGGCTAATGTCTGGATCTACGTATCGGACATTAGACATATGCCGTTAATAAGTAAGCCTATACCTACGAATGGAATTGAGACCCCTTCTCCTATTTAGGGAGGTATAGTTAAATACTACATTAAATTCTATCTTGTATAAATAATAACAATATGTAACTTAATTGAGAATTATTATAAGCTTCCCCTAGCTAAGTTCCTTAAGTGGAATCCTAACGTGGGCACAAACTGTTAGTCCTTTCTTATTAGTATATTACTGGATGTCCATTAGGATAAATAACTATAAGCCTACACAGTCGCTAACATTACTAAGTAATAGTGTTAAGACCCTATTACTAATCCAGAATAATATTTATAAGAGTTATAATAAGTTTTACTAGGTATAAAAGACAATGATATATACGTTAATTAATTTTAAATACTTAATTAAATGGAAATACTATAGGTTAAGAGGTTTTTTAAAGTACCTACCTATTTTATTATATTATTACTTATTAGTATAGTTAATAGCTCTTAAGTACTCTCTTATTTATAATATCTTTTGAAGAGTAGAGA
>JAALXI010000418.1:0-24123 GCA_012977755.1 Fusarium nurragi | reverse complement strand
CCTGCCCTGCCCAGGCCAGACCAGGCCAGCAACGGAGTGAGTGGTTGTTGTTGCTCATCACAACCAAACCGAACCAGCTCCTGTCAACTTTTGGTGGGGGGGTTTTCCCAATCGGTGAGGGAGGGGTGGGAGAAGGTGGAGGTGGGGTTGGAGGGGGAGGGGAGCAAACAGCCCAAGCTACCTTAAGGTTGCTGCTGTACTGTGTGCTATGCTGCGCTATACTGCGCTATGCTGAGAGCGAGGATGCGTGGTGATGGTGGTGAGGGGCAATTGATAATAGCTGTGACTGTTTGTCATGACTGAAGCTCACCTTAGGTAAAGTGTTTATGTATAAGTCGCAATTGAAGCCAGCAGAACCAGTCTAGATGGCAAATAAGGATAAATGTGGGGATGAGAGATGAAGTGGAATGAAGATGGGAGAGAAGAGAGAAACAAAAGAAGGGCAGAGGGGAGGACCAGGTGTTTATTAACGGATTCCAAACTCTAGAAACCAGAGGAAGTCTGTCGATCCAGCAAAAGCTCCCAGTGCCCAGTCCATGCCAGTCCAGTCAACGTTGGACACGAGAAAAGCATAGCATGTGGTGTACATAGTGTACGTAGTCTCCCGTGTCTAATCTGCACGATCTTCCATGTCTCTCACCAAAAATTGCTGCAGTACGATACAAGGTGGGGCACTGATTGACCTTGGAGGGGTGAAATGATCTCACAAAATCTGACCCTGGCCCAAGTTTCAACAAGAGGAGGGGTCCAGTTCCTCTCTGCTTTCCCCTGCGGCCCCTGGAGGTCCCATCGCATAGATCCGCCACCTTAATGGTTCGTCGCTCACCTGAAGATCCATTTACATTTACATTACAGTAAACGACCGACAAAGACACAGCGCCAGAGTCCTATCGTCCCTGAGGACGTGGGGTGGCTATGGGTGTCAAGCATGAGATGGATACCGGCAGTGCTGGATCATTGCTAGCGATATGGGAATATCACCTTTTGCCGCCTTAGCATATTTCACGCCCGCCGATGCAGCGCCGCACCGAGACCGAGGGCGGAAGAACAGGGAGAGGTCACCGTCAACACCACCGTTCACGTCTCCACGCACATATTGTTACTCTGCTGAACTGTGGTCTATGTATTGTTGTGCATAGCATCATCCCGACGTACAATGATCCATTACATACAACGTCTCTCTAGACTCATGCCATGCCTCGCTCCCGTTGAATCCCGGCACTGCGGGCTTGTCTTGCCCGTCGTCCGCCGCATCGTTGCCCCAGACTCGCCGTGCCGGCTCGAGGACGTCTTCCGGTTGGACAATCCCCGTCCCGATCGGAAGCCAAGGTGTAACGAGGGCGAGAGGAGCCTCCGCAGTCCCGGAAGGCTGCATGTCAAGATGGTGCATGGCGGGCAAGGCCGTCCAGTAGTGTGATTGTATTGTAACTATCGAACATGTAGGCTTTCTTGCAGGCTTAAACCATGTTCATGCTTCCTTCGGGCAGACGTACTTCCCACTGGAAAATCGCTGTAATGTTTTATGCTGCGCTCAACTGTCGGTCAAGGCTTCAAAGTCGGTCCATAAAGGTCGATGTGCCCTGATAGACATGGATGCAGATGGAGTGATCTGAGTCCGTGCCTATCAGGCATATCATGAGAAGTCGCAGCCAACAAGAGACCCAAGCTATCCCACACCCCTCGCTTCTGGGTGGGCAGTTAACGTTTGAATGCTTGTAAGGCCGACGACGTGGTTTGATACTGGAAAACGCGATATTGCTGCTGTGTAGTTATCATGCATGATCTGACTGCAACTTATTACTGGCAGTATCTACAATTAGCACGACACATCATGCGTTGTTGGCCTGTGGGTATTGGTGGGTATCCACGAAGCGACAAGTCGATTCGTCTCAATGTTTATCGACATGCTATGACAGCCTCCCATTTGATTCAGTAACCCTTGTTCACATAATTCAAGATCATAATGCTGCCCGCCCGAAACGCCGTATGTAGCAACCCAAGTCTATCGCCAGTTTTCATTGTTTAGAAGCGCTCCTTCATTCTCGCCGCAACCGTTCGGAGGTTGCCGTACACTTTACCAGGCGGCTTTCCGAGAATCAGGCTCACAACCGACTCTCGGGCAAGATGGATGTTCTTGAATCCGCCCAGGATGTGAATCTTAGAGTCGGCCAGCACAATTCGGGTTCTGCTGGCGTTCTCGATGGCGAACTTTGTCTTTCCGTCCTTTCCAGCAATTCGCCCAATAGCACGGGCCTGGCTGTCGCCGTGCATTGTTCGCACATCCTTGATCTCAAAGGTCTGGATGTAAAGGTCGTCGAGTCGGAGCAATGCGATAGCATCATCCACATCAAAGCCCAGAGTGAAAGCCTTGACGAAATCCTCACCCTTCTGCAGCGCTCCCGTATCAGTGGTGTGCTTTGATGACCTCAGCTCGATTGTCTTTCGCTTGATGTTCATTCGGCATTGTAGCTTGAGGTGCTCGACGAGAGGAGGGTAGATGGAGGTCCATGACTGTTTTAGAGGTGTCATTCGGTGAGGAGGAATAGGGATCTTGCGGGTTTCGACCCTAGTGACGGGATCCTGTATAGAGTTAGAGTCGCGAACACTCATTTCGACAGCCTAGGGTAATCTCACGATGTCTCTGGCAGGCGCAAATCGAGGTCGTCCCTCTTCATCGATAGCCATTCCATCCTCGTAGCTCTCCTCTACGGGTACAAGAACATTCGCATCGGTAGGAAGAGCATCGGGTGCATCTAATAGGAACTCCTCGTCGTTACCTGAATCAGAGTCAGATGTTATCTCCATGATCCTCTCGGCTCAGATTTTTTTCTCACCTTCAACTGGGAGCGGAACATCGATGGCGAGCGGGGCATCCTCTGCCTGCTTCAACGCGGTCGGCGCAGGCATTTTTGATAGATGAATAAAATGGTCGGTGGTGGTTGTGAGACAAAAATGACAAAAGCCGTATCTTGATAAGTACCCTCAATAGTTTGGCCGCAAAAAAATCGTCTGTGTCAAATTCACTCTGAAGGGTATTCGAGGTCGATTTGGTGGGGGCGTTCATTTGTCAACTTTCGCCCACACCGATCGAAAATTTGTGTGGCTATCGCAGCTTATCGATTGGCTCGCTGATTGCAACGGCTAGGTGCGTCATGGAGTGACTTTTCCCGCCCAGAATCATGGAAGGTGCAGCTTTGGCTTTGGCTTTGGCTTTGGCTAGCATTTGCTGTGACGGAATCTATCTCCCACTAACTCCGACTCCTCCATCTTTCTGTTGTAACCTTGAACCTTTCAACTACAACCGTCTCCCGCTTGCATCTCGCCATATCCAAACTCTCGGTGTCGCATCGTTTTTCCAGTCAGGCACCATGATGCTGGAATGATGGCTAAGGGTATCCCCTCATCTTTGATCGGGCGCTGCTTTGGGATCTCCTTCAACTCTTCTCCAGCGACATCCTCTGCGATAACCATCCGTACTGTTGCAGAAATCAGTCGGAGATGGCCATTGTCAACAACACCCGTCGTGCCCTCGAACATTCGGTTTAATCATACACAGCAACAATGGCCAATTCTCAGTCGAACCGCTGACAATAGTGTGCCTGCCACTGCACCTTCATTGCGCCATGTCATTCAATCTCCAAAGTCTGTGCTTGAGCGCATAACTTCTCTCACGACTCACTCTTCGTTTTATCCATCGTTTGGCTTGTCAGCCTGGTCATCGAGGCTACGGCAGCAGTATAGATTCTACAGTGACATTGGTGGCAGCAAGGGAAATGGGTCAAAATGCTCTTGCGGCAAGGATATTTCGGATTTCTCCCCTACGCCAGTTAAAACAACGGAAGATCTGAAGAAGGTCAAGGCTTCGACGTTAAACGAAAGAACCAAACATGCCTCAACCCAAACGACGCAGCCTGGGGAGCAGCAACCTGCAGGTACCGATCCTGAGCCAGTCTCTTATATGTCCTACCTACACCTGCCGAGAATGCCGCACCGGCCAACCAAAGAGGAACTCCTCGAGGCCGCCAGCGGCTTTTGGCAGCGACTCAAGGTTCGTTTAAAGTGGGTGTCGATTAGGAGTATGAGGCCATGGAATATCGATGAATGGGGTGCTTTCGTTTCATGGTTTCTCTTCGGCCACCTCGCTTGGATCATCGTCGGAACAACCACATTTGTCTCTCTCATCATCTTGTCGATCAACACAGTTGTTGCCCAGGGTACGTCATGTTTCTCCCTCGCATAAAGCACACACTTGCTAACAGACCAAAGAAACCCTCGCTCGATGGGTAGGTGACTATTTGACCCAGTCTGCCGGTGTGACCGTTGTTTTCGAATCTGCTATTGTTCCCAAGTGGCGGGATAATGTCATTTCTTTCCGCAATGTGTTCGTCTCTCGGCGACCTGGTCAGGGCAGCGTCTCGTCTGTTAGCAAAGGCTCATCGGATGCTGCGGCTGAGGCTGCCGCAGGCCGCAAAGCAGATTTGGGGGGAGCATCAGAAGTTGACGACGGGAATTACACTCAGTTTGATGTTAGCCTCTCGACTGTCAATGTAACGCTGTCATTCTTGAACTGGTGGAATGGCAAGGGATTACTCAAAGACGTTGAGATTAAGGGTGTTCGCGGTGTCATTGACCGAACATCGGTTACCTGGCCGGCCGAAGAGGTTGAACCCTTGTCGTACCGCCACAAGCGCCAGCCAGGAGATTTTGAGATTGAGAAGTTCAAAATGGAGGACTTGCTACTCACCGTTCATCAACCGGGTGGTTTTCGACCGTTCTCTATTAGCATCTTTTCCTGCGAGCTGCCCCAGCTCCGCAAACAATGGCTCTTCTACGATTTTCTCTCGGCAAGCCACATGTCAGGCTCATATGATGGCTCTTTGTTCACAATTCATCCCCGGCAGGTCCATGGTGTAGTGCCCAGTGGCAATGGTGACCCAGAAGCTACAGTCGGGTTCGGTGATCCCAAAGCCTGGAAAAAGTTCAGCCGACTCCGAATCGATGGATTGAAGATAGACCATCTCAATCGTGGTGTCGAAGGACCTTTCGGTTGGATTTATGAGGGAAATGTCGACATCGTTGCTGACATTATGTTCCCTGCTGACTCTGATGAGAGTATAACGAAAGTCATGACCGATTTCTATGACCAGCTTGAGGAAATAGTCGACACCAACAGACATCGCTTCATACGCAATATACAAGAACAGGGTCCTTTGCTTCTGACTTCAGGACATCTCTCGGACTCGACTGGCGATATTCAGGAGGACAAACAAATCGATAAACCACAGCAAAGCGAGGAGGAAAGACGCTACCTAATCATGGACCTTCGGATTTCCTTGAACGATGTTAAGGCTGCGGTGCCTCTCTTCACCAAAGACATGTCTTATGTGAACCAGACACTGGTCCGGCCCATCGTTGCTTACATCAACGCCAAGAAGACATATATCCCAATCAACTGCCGTATCGTCAAGCGAGCTGGCGATTTTGATGGCAGCTGGTCCATTTTCGACTGCGGTCTCATGAACGACATGTCTGCTGAGACATACGATGCGTTTGCGAACGACGTCGAAAACCAACAGAGTCGTGTTCGACGATTTAAGAAGGTTGGGTTCTGGACCTTGTCGCTTGCTGTCCATGCTCTCTTTGTGGGGATGGCAGGCAACGTGGTATAATGAATTACCAACCAGTTCCCTGCTCGATTGAACCTGCCTCCATTCTTGGGACATGAGGGTCGAATAACGATACATGCGGCTTTGTATATCTTACGGGCGTTGTTGGCACACGATAGGTGTAGAGGAAAGGCAACAAAGGCGTTTGGAATTGGTACTTCTATGATATGACTGATTGTTACGGGAGTTGACGGAACCCCTTTGTATAAGAGCGATAACTCGTTCATGATATCCTCTACTCTTTAATCTCCTTGGGAGCAATATGATGGGCAGGTGACTGATGAGATACCCTTGCCGCACTGGCAATGTTCATCAGACACGAAATAGCATAAGTAGCCTCCTTTATACAAATGAACATGATATATGAGCTATACAAACTGACTGAACTTGACTTCTCCCGGGTTTTTCAGACGCAATGCATAGTACTCTAGCCTTTTATCTATCTAGCTGTTGCAAATCAAGGCACTAACCAACAGAGACCCCATAATCATGCTGTATAGGCCGTTTAAAACAGTTTCCATCTACCAAGCCCACGTCTGGGACTCTAGTATGCTAAGAGCTCGGAGAATGCTGTCATGAGCGTGTTTTGCCATCAAATCCTAAGTATCAAATGATCCCTAACGCCCTGTCCGGCGCATGAACCACGTTGTGTATCTAATGCTTTTCCCCCCTGGCGCGCCGCCCTCACACTCTGCTGCCCGTGTCCCGTTCAAGCACCCGAAAGGGTTTCGATGCAACACCGTAGAAAGCCAGTGTGGTGTTGGCTTCGACGGCATGTCGCGAGTTCGCCGTGTTGGGCGAGGAGGGAAACTCGTTAAACGAGGGCAGGTATCAAAAAGTTGAAGGTGGAAGCGGCGACTCGGGGCACGGGGTGAAAGCTCCCCATCGTATATCGTTGAAAACCGCTTCACATGAAGTCATCACTAGGGACAGAGTCAGTTTCCTGTGTTGTTCGAGCCGCAGAAATGAATGCTCACTCTCCGAAATCATCGTTATCCTCGTAAGTGGCAGTGTCCGTGGCGTTAGCACGGCTGGTGACCAGAGAGGTCTTCGTCTTGGCAGCCTTTGTCTTCTTGCCGCCCTTGTCAGCAGCCTTCTCCTCCCTCATCTTCTCATTACCCAGAGCAGTCAAAGTGGAGGCGAGCTTCTTGACCTGCTCGCTGTTCATCTCCTTGGCAAGCGCCTTGGCGAAGTCCTGGAGGAACAGGCTGTAATGGGGGTTCTTTGCGTTGGCAGTGATGATGGGTGCCACAGTGGTGCGGAGAGCCTCAAACTGGGCCTTGGTCTTGGGCTGGAAGAGAGGCAGCTTGGAGATGTCGACAGTGTTGGTAGGGTCGTTGGAGTCGACAACGACGGCAGCAGGACGAGCCTTGGAACGGCCGGCGCTGATACCGATATCCCCAAACAAGTCGGCGGCGTGGGCAAGATCGGCCTCCTGCTCAGTGCGTCGGAGTCGCTCACGCTTCTCAGCCTCGGTCTCTTCGTAGTCCTCAGCATCTTCGGCCTCAGCCCTCTGTTGGGCACGCTCAGCCTGGTGCTCGGCGATTCGGGCGCCCTTGGGCTTCTTGGCGGCGGCAGCGGCAGCGGCAGCCTTCTTCTTAGCCTCGGTGGCCTTGCGCTCCTTCTCGCGCTCGGCCTCGGAGTCGTCGGCATCCCATGAGTCTAGGACCTGTTTGATGAAGTCGTCAGTCGGATGTTGAATGTCGCGAAACACGGGAGACTTACATCGCCATCGTCCTCTTCGTCGTCAAACTTGCGGCGGGCAGCAATAGCAGCAGCGCTGCCGACCTCGGGAGAGCTGGAGGAGCTGCTGTCGTCACTTTCCTCGTCGTCTAAGTATACGTCCGTTAGCAAACACCTTCTCCACGACGCTTCTTGTCTGGTAAGGCCCAAGCCAAATGGCCCCGCAAAAGCCCATCTTATATGATAAGACGTCACGATATTCTGGTCTGTGTAGGGGGTGTTGTTACGTACCCCACTTCTTAGGAGGCATGATGTCGGTTTATGGCGATACGGCGCGAGAGAGCGTTTGGTGGTTGCGAGGGTTGAAGTTGCAGTCGGGTTTTAGGGCGTGCGGGTGTGTTAAGGGGAAGTTTTGTGTGAGTTGTGCGCGCGCGTGTGGTGTGGGTGGGTGTTTGATGCTGCGGTACAAAACGGGTCGAGCGAGGATGGATCTTGGAAGGACAAAGAAACAAGGGAAGTGAGTCAGAAAAGGTTGTTTTTATAACTTAATATTACATGTATGTTATCTACTTTATATCAATAGCGACTCTACCCCGTGAGCCTACAGCATCGGTGCCAAAGTATGAGACAGAGTAGATTATCTCTCGTCAGGCACAAAGTCTTCGAACCCGATCATCCAAGGTGGGATGGAGGGGTAAATAGTTTGGGCTGTCTGTCAGTGAAGGAAGGAGGGGCATTTTTTGGGGTGGAATTTTATCGAATCTTTTTTGGCGCGTTTTTCCCCATGTGTTAAGGTTTGACGTCAATCAAACGTGATCCTAGACCTGAAGGAACTGAAGCAGGCGGAGAGAAAAGTTGTAAGCGGATGTTCCCTTTATGTATGGTTGATCATAAATCGTACGCCACAATGATCTGTCACCTGTGTATCTTCACTCCAAGTTTAACATCAATATGAGTTGAGTGAGTTCGCTCATGCACATGAACCCAGGTTCCAAGTAATCATGCCGCTACGGACGATAGTTGAATATTGGGCTCGTTTAATTCAATGTCTGGGAACGTGAGTCATCATGATATTCTGTTCTTCATCCCTGGCGTCCATCGACATCCATGTCAGTATATGTCTTGGCGGTATAAGCGAAGCGTTCATAACCATCTACCCGGTACCATATGCTAAATACAGAAAGTAGAGGACGCAGTGTGAGGACCGAGAGAATACAACGGAAACAGTTCATTGTCTTTGCATGTGGTTTCGTTACCGAGGCAAGGTCTGTGGGTTCAAATCAGTACCCATATCGGATCCATGATCATACTGCACAGTTCCTCACACGTTAGCAAAGGACCATGGAATCATTTGTGGGAGGCAATCGCAATTTTCAGTTATCACGACGACAATCCAACTTAGTCGGTAGGATGGAAACGGCATCTTGTTCCGACTGGGGCCCTTGACTCGTAGGCGTGTGAATCATGAGACGTCGGTGTAAGTCAGAAACTTCCGCGGCTGGCAAACGGGCGAACAGATGACCATCACAATCCCACTCAACAACATCCCGATAGTTCCCTTGCCTGTAATTTTGTCAGTACTGCTGCAGTCCAGATATCGGGAGAACCCGATCTTAGACCTTGGCCTATCCGTATGGACTCGGCAATCACAAATCTCCCTTACGTGCTACGGAAGCTTTTACGGCAGTCAAGAATAGGCCCGTTTGCAGCACGTGCCGTGAGCCTTATCCCTGATGTCAGATGGCGAGTAATTCCTAAGATTTCCATGATTCTTCCGAGTATCAAGTGTCAAGACCCGACTACTCCCGACAAACCTCACTCACGTGGCAGCCGCAACCACTGACGCATCGCCTTTGTCAGCTCCAGATTTAAGCTTTCGGGAAGGCAATCCTGGCGCTTCAATCACCTGAACCGGCTCCCTGGGCCGCTGCGAACCCCTCGTCTCTGCAGCCTGGCTTGGTTAGACTTATACACCTTGGCCCGTTCTTTTTAGTTAGCGGGAGGCCAAGGTGTGCCGCATATGCCGCTCACCTGGGACCTCTCCCGGTCTCTATTCGTGACACTTACACATCTGGTCAGCAATTTTCCAGCCGAATGTATACGGCACTGTACTTACCCATGCAGAGGTCGGCATGGTTTGATAACTCCAGGGACCTAAGTCGAGGGACAGGCGCGGCAGTTCCGGGGGCTTCCATCTGTCTGTCTCGAGAACATATAAAAGTTTGGCTGTACCTCCTGAGGCAGGAAGCTTTGCCACGGTCTTTTCTGTATCAAACAATAATACTCATCATTGATAATAACTACTAAGCAGACATCTGCTCCACATCCTTGCATCCAAGACATCAAGAGTCTTACCCATCCCAATGTTGTCAACTCAACTTCACCACAGTCAAGCCTCCAGGCAGGCCGCAAAAGCCGTAGCTCTTGGCCTTGTCCGAGCCGCATCCGCCTCATCTTCACTCACGAGAACTCCCGCCGCTCTTAGAGTCGGTTACGCCGCCTCTCAGCAACAGCGACTATTCTCTTCAACACCTAGCAACCAGCTTCGGGACTTCTTCCCTGTCAAGGAGACACCTCACATCCAAACGACCAAACCAGCATGGCCACACGAGGGCTACACATACGATGAAATGATGGCTGTCGAACCTGCCCACAGACCACCTCAGACTGTGGGTGACCATATAGCCTGGAGGATCGTTCGCTTTGCCAGATATTGTATGGACAAGGCCACGGGCATGGACCGTGAACAACGATCCGATAAAACCAAACCAACGACAGCTATTACGGCCCAGAGGCCACTTACCGAGGCTCAATGGGTAAGCCCGATATCCCGTGCCCAATCGGGAAGTTTCAATTAGTCTAATATGTCAAAGTTAATCCGATTCATCTTCCTTGAAAGCGTTGCCGGAGTTCCAGGCATGGTCGGAGGCATGCTGCGACATCTTGGGAGTCTTCGACGCATGAAGCGAGATAACGGCTGGATCGAAACACTCCTTGAGGAGAGCTACAACGAGCGCATGCATCTCTTGACATTTATGAAGATGTGCGAGCCCGGCTGGTTCATGAAGACAATGATCATCGGTGCTCAGGGTGTCTTCTTCAACAGCTTGTTCGTCTCGTACCTCATTTCGCCCAAGATTGTTCACCGATTCGTCGGCTACCTCGAGGAAGAGGCCGTTCATACATATACTCGTTGTATCAAAGAGATGGAGGACGGCAACCTTCCCAAGTGGACCGACCCCAAGTTCCAGATCCCTGACATTGCTATACAGGTGAATAACCCTCAGATAACCCAGTATTATACCGCAAATAAGCTAACAATACTCTCGCTCAGTACTGGAAGATGCCTGAGGAACAACGCACGATGAAGGACCTGATCCTTTACATCAGGGCTGATGAGGCAACACACCGAGGAGTCAATCACACACTTGGTAACCTCAACCAGACCGAGGACCCGAACCCATTCGTCAGCGAGTTTAAGGATCGCGAGGTACCCAAGCCTGCGCTGAAGCCTACTGGCTACGATCGAGCCGAAGTCATCTAAGAACAATTGCCCCGAGACAAAGGCCACCAATCCTTGGTGAAGGTCGCTGGTGATTTGGTTGATACGAACTGGTACCGAAGGTTATTTCATTTGTCTGTAAGATATCGAAGGAGAAGGATTTCTGTACTACTAAACATTCGCATAAGATACCACTAGAAAACGGCGTTTCAATAGCCCTAAGGAGTTTATTTTTATATTCCTATATCCGTATTGGCGTTTCCATGTCGAGGCGATCAGGTCCCCTAGGACAAGAAGACGACTGACGATGAGCCTAAGATCAAAGATGACAACAAGGATGACACCAAGTCAAAGTCCAAGAGCTCTTACTTGTTAATCGCACCAGCATCCCTCAAGTGGCTTTCCCTCTAGACTGTCGGCTTCTCAAAACCAGGAGCGCCAAGACTGAGTTCGGATCAGGTATTGCATTAGCGAATCAGCATTACCTGCACCTGCTGTACAAACTTGCACGTAAGCATAATGTAAAGAAAATACGCATTAATCATTGATCACCCGATCTCAATTTCGCATCTCGAGCTTCCTGCCTATCTGGGCAAAGCGGAGATCCTATTCCTGTGGGTAGTTAATAATAATAGCAATAACAATACTAACACCAATAAGCTTCTTTTTCTCCGGTCCGGACCGCGTCACCAAAAATCTCGAAATCTGCCTTGCGAGGATCTTCAAACGCAAAGGAAGAGTCGGCTGTCACTGATGCGCGAGAAGCAGGGGTAGTTGCAGCAAGCAGCCTGTCGCTGTAGCTGAAACTGATGTCACGACTGTAACACTGCTCAAGTTACTCTGTACTACCGGTACTATGGTTAATCCTCCTCTGACGGCGGAAAAAGAACACAGCCTTGGATAGTGGGGTCGGATCGTGGGCCGCGTGTAAGCCTGTAAGGCTGGGGGCGGTGTAAGTGGCATGAATGAGTGTTCTGGATGCTTTTTGCGCGAATGACTGATGAGACGAAACGAAACGTGGATACTCTCTAAGAAACCCGGCGGTCTTGTTTCTTTGCGTCGTGTCTCGACTGTTTTTTGTCTAGGGACTTGGAGACGCGCTAGAAGCATCACAACTTCGCGAGGCAGTGCAGACGATCCAGGGACGGGTCAGACAGTGAATCTATTATAAGCTCTGACTATTGTGCCACAAACGCATTAGACTGCTTGTGGTGATGAGTTTCAGTTTGTTCATTTGAATTCATGCAATAAGCAACTACAACCTGTATAACAGCAATAGAACGCCGTATAAGCATATAGAAACATCATTAATCAACCTTGTTATTCTCGGTAGAAAATGCTGATTCGATGACAAAAGCGCGTCGGAGATTGATGACACGCCAGAATAGCACTTAAGCTCGGCAGGTATTCTGTCTAGCAGGAACTCTAATAACAGGATCATCGGCAAGGGGATAACGTGATCGAGCGATGTAAGCAACGGACGGGCAGTTCGCTGAAGCGTTGTATGGGATACAACGGCGACGGAGAGGCACAGCCAAGCAATGATCACTGAGCGCTGTAAATGCAGGTTACACGAACAAAAGTGCCGCTACTCGAGGTGATGAGTTTGGTGCCAGTTTAGATAGTGCTGATGCTCATTTACCGAGAGCCACCAATCCTAAGCGAGGATATGAGCTGGGCGTATTGATTCAACGTGCTGTGCGGAGTACAGGTGAGTGAGAACGACACCATCACAACTCTGAATATTGAAATTAAACAGATCAGCATGACAGAATTAATAGTTAATGGAATCCCTAAGCTGCACAGTGTTCATTTCCCTCTACTCCATACTCTCCATTCTATCAACTCCCCCATCTGCATAATGTCCACTTAGCGACATCACGATTTACATCAACCCAGGGAGCGAGTCTGCCTCGCTTGGGATAGATCAAACGATCCCAAGACACCCCGACACTGTTAAAATTAGCACAAGAGAAAACCGTCGGTATTTGGGGCTATCCGCCACGACTTACAAAGCCATCGTGCATTACTGTGTCCGTACCTGACATTACGTCCCAGCTTTGAGGTCTCATTCGTTCGACGTGTCTGCACAGCCTCGGCACCACTTCCAGACCCTACTTACAAGCACCTTTCAAGATGATTTTCTGCGTCTGGAAGCCTGTAGTCTGTAGATCTACCCGAGGCGGGCTTCTATTGGAATTCTGGATGAAAAGGGACCGGCCACAGGCAAAGCAGAGACCTCCGGACAGACCCCTCCCCTCCCGTCCATGGACCAGCTGTAGCCCACCTTATTCTACCCCATCTCATTTCTCCCCAGAGAAACTCACTCGGACCAGAATCTTACAAATAGACAGTCCCTGGCATTGGCGCTTTACTGTAGCTGTTGGCAGTGTCCACACCCTCCCCCTCCCCCAACCCCAAGCACTGACCGACCTCCATACCTTAATTTTACCGCCCTGTACTGTCAGGTTTTGCCGCTTGCCCGCAACCCAAGAGCTCTCGTCACCTCCACCATCATCTGCACGCTCGACACAGACCAGAACACCACAACACCACATAACAGCACAATCGCCACAAATATTTGACCGTCTTTCTCGTCGCGTTCCTATACTCCAGACTATCCCGCTCCATCCGCGTGCTTCGCAACCCCCTCCGCGCGTCGGCCGCCGTGATAGGACGGTCCCCCGCCCATTGCATCACCCTGTGAGCGCACAGCCCCTCGGCATCCCCACGGTGCCTGAAGGCTGACTCCAAAGTCTGCCTCATCTGCCTCGTCTGCCTCGTCTGCTTCTAAACTCGGCATCACCATGGATCGACAAATTCAACGCGGCCGGTCGCCTTCGGCTGGCCATCAACACCAACACCATATAAACCACTCTCACTCTCCCTCGCCGACACCCTACCAGCATAACGATCCGTCCATAGGTCTCGGTCTCACTCTCGACCAGTCCGCTCAGCATTCTTACGAGTCCTTCAATAATTCGGGTTTCCTAAGTCCCCAGCAATCGCCTTCTTTTCTCCCTCCTACGCATCAACAACAGCAACAGCAGAACAACTCTTTTGCCCAGGCCAACCTCTCCGACCCCGCTATTCTCGACCCCAATAACACCGCTTCATTTGGCCAGCAGCCTACTCAGCCGGCTTACCTGTCGCCCAACCTCAACGATAACGACTTTTCTCTTTTCCCGAACACCAGTGGTCCAGGCGATCAATTCAACGCTCCCCTGTTTGATCAGTCTACGCTTAATCCCAACGACATGAATACCATGGCGCAAGGGCATCACTCGCCTACCCCTCCTCACCTATTTCAGCACGATGCCCAGCAACCTGGTTCCGCTCACCAGTCGCCCGCCTTCAACCAGCACCAGTTCTCTTCCCCGCCCAGCCACTCGCGACATGCTTCTCTCGGCCCTGGAGATGCTCTGCTCCCAAACCAAATAGCTGATTGGAGCCAAGCCCAATTTCAGGGCCATCGTCGCACACCATCCGAGTACTCGGACGTCTCGTCGGTTGCTCCATCGCCCAACCTTGTTAGCACCGAGTCTTTTGAAACTGATCTTGGTGGGCACTCGCCTGCCCATCGTCCTTCAGATGGCAGTTCATACCAGGAGTTGTTGAGCATGGGTAACTTTAGTCTCTCTGACCCTCAGGTCGGTGGTAGTCCTGGACATCAGGGCCGTAGTCCTTCTCATAGTCCCGCTATTAGTCCTCGCATTGTTCCTCAGCAGATGCCCGACCTGAACCAGTTGAATCAAAACAGCTTTGGTTTGGCAGCTCCTCACAATCCATATGGAATTCCTTCTAGCTACCCTGACGTCTCAGCGCCCGGCGAGGCCTTCCCTAACCTTCAGCCTTCGGGTGCTGATTTGTCGTCAATGGCCCCTCCTGCCATCAACATCGATTTCGCGCCTACAAATGCCAAGCAAGGTGCTTTTGTTACTCCTAAATCGCGTATGGATCAGGACTCTTTGACTCCTCCAGACAGAGGTATGTTGACAACAATATTGTACTTGCTGGAATTACCTAACATTTCTCAGGCCGTCCTAGATCTCGTCCTCGTGCAGTTACGGACCCTTTTCACCCTGGCGGCGGTTTGCTAGGCCGCCAAGGCAATGTCAATATCCTCTCATCTTCTCTAGGTGCCGAATTGTCGGCGCGATCCGACTCTCGGTCTTTGTCCCCTCTCGACAGACAAGCAGGCACTTCGCCTTCTAGAAGAAGACAGTCTACGTCGGCAGTACCCAACAACGTCATTGCACTGCGACTGGCAGACCCCGAGTACCAGAACACCCAGGACAGCGGCGCCGCCAAGCGTGTTCAGAAACACCCCGCTACTTTCCAATGTACACTGTGCCCCAAGCGATTTACACGTGCTTACAACTTGCGCTCACACTTAAGAACTCACACGGATGAGCGTCCTTTCGTGTGTACCGTGTGCGGAAAGGCCTTTGCTAGACAACACGATCGCAAGCGACACGAGAGCCTGCACTCGGGCGAGAAGAAATTCGTATGCAAGGGTGACCTCAAGGTTGGAGGTCAATGGGGCTGTGGTAGAAGATTTGCGCGTGCTGATGCCCTGGGTCGTCATTTCCGATCCGAGGCAGGACGCATTTGCATCAAGCCTCTGTTAGATGAAGAGATGATGGAGCGACAAAGACTCTGGCAAGAACAGCGGATGCAACACAATATGGCACAGAGCATGGCGGCCGCATCCAACATGCCGATGGATGGCCCTGTCTATCCAATGGATCCTTCAGGCAACCCTATGCTTCCAGCTGCCCTCCTGGCCCAATATCCCGCATTGGCTCAGCTAAACTGGTCGACTCCTGATGTGAACTCTGGCATGGAAGATGAAGTTAGCGGCCGTTCATCATTTGATGCTAGCGACTACGATGAAAATGAAGACGGCGGATACGTGAGCGGTCCTGGAACAGGGTTTGGCGAGGGCGGTATGAGTCAAGGGTTTGGCGAGATGGGATACGCGAGTGATTTCGGCGGCCAGTAGTCAAGGCTCGCTTGTTAAGAGATGGATGCCCTGTTTGACGTGATCAATGCCCTTTATTTTTTTCTATTTTTTTCTAACCTACCTACCCCTCATGACGTATTTCGACATCTTTGCTAGCAGCGTTCTTGTTTCTGCATCCTCTATTTCTCCCCAGAAAGGGCAACTCGTTTTTGATGTTTATGGATATCCCGTGGCGCCTGTCTCTAGGCGGCGTGTGGTTGTCATATCACTACAGCTATATACAATTGGGTTGGTTTGCTTTTATTGTTTCTTCGGCGAGTGGTTGGGTATAGACGGTACGCGCATAGATACCAAACTAAGTGTATTTTATTTTATTTTAGTCAAGTTCCATGATCTATTTGCTAAATAGTGTATTTTGTACCTTATACTTCATGTGCCTTGCTTCAGGGAAACAATTGAAGCCTATGTTCTCTGCAATACACCTACACATATGTTCCACATCAAGGTGGAAGTAGCATATAGGCCCTCTGAAGCAGTAACCAAGTTACAGATTGTTCACAAAAATATGTTAATTAGCATTTGTTACCATCTATGCAGGTACCATGACCTGTACCAATATCTAGATTTCCTCTTCCACTGACTGACTGGCCATTCTCCTTGGCCAGTCGCGGCTTACGGAAACCCCTTCATTCCTCTTTGGATATATTTATAGTAGCCAGGGGCAAAATATTAAACGACAACTCCAAGCCCAAGAATGACAATACCAACGCCGTGCTCTAACACCAATGATCCATTTCCTTCTTTCCCCGTTTGAACATAGTCATGCTTTCATGATGAGCCCGCGTCATAAACATGTAGTATGCTATGATATCATGATTGAGGCCGGGTCTCGCAGTCGATGGATGGTCGGTGGTCAATACATTGGTGACGCTCTAAAATATTCCTTGAAAGTCGCCGCCATGAAATTCTCACAAATTTCGCGATGAACCCTAATGCATGAGTCGACAATGAAGGGCATCAACAGCGAATTGCACTCAAGCAGAACCTGTTCTTGTAGCTCATACTCGTCCCCCTCAGCCGTCGCCGTACTGCCTGACGCGGTGCTATCCGACCCCGCAGGCGATGTTGGCCCCGCGGGTGATCGATCGTGCTGCTGCAGGCGCACCATCCACTGTGCTCGGACAATGACGCCCACAGGGGCTTTGCAGCGGGATCGTAGACCGTCGGGGATGACCTGGAAGATGGCCTTGTAACTTATTGTTTTGCTTAGACCAGGAGCAAGATTGACAAGCTCCTGCATCTCAAAGGCACGAAACGAGTCGTCGAAAGGTCCGAAGAAGGGATCATCGACAGTATCTTCCGGATCGCTTGAAACCTCTTCTATACTCGTCACGGTCCGGTGATGAGCGACGAATGGGTTGACGGCCTGTAGGGCTGCTAAAACAGCACCTGGAGGGAGAGTGCCCGGTATTGGGACAGAGATGGTGAGAAGTTGTGTTGTGCGCATCTTATATGACGAAGGCGGGGGCGTATTATCGATGTAGATAGTTTGCTAAAAAATTAAAATAAAATAAAAAAACCCCTAGATTGGTGTAGTAGAGACAGGTGAGAGAGACAGGGCGATAGTGGTCGAATATTGTCGTTTCGCTAGATGCTTGGCCAATGGTGGCAGCTAGAGTCTGGCAATATTGGTAATGACGAGAGTGATGATGAAGAAATGTTTATCGTGATGAGACATCCAAAGGTGTACATGATGATTTTCAATGACAGAATTGGTGACAATCATTCCATTCGCGGTAGTTGAAGAGATGGTGAGAGCGTATCGATGAGGCGAGTAGAAAACATCTAGTAAAGAGAAGAGAGAGAAAGAGAGAGAGCAGAATGAAGCAGAGTAGGTATTCTCAACCAAGGCCCGGCTTTCTCCACTACCACATGAAAGAAGGCCGCAGATGCGTCAGTCGAACAGGGATTCCGATATTCCAAGAAAGAATAAGAAGAGATCGAGAAGGGAATCAGGAATCAGGGATAAAGTCTGCGCCTCACACACACTGCTTTCATCTTCTCTTGAATGGGAAGCTCGACGGAACAATCCGAGGACAAGCGGAGCAAAGCGGATATGCACTACACTGCGCTTCTAATGCACGAGTTGAGAAGCGAATAGGCGCCCGCGCGTATCAGTATAGAGCAGTCAGAGATGTGGGATCACAGCCCTTGCTACCACCACCTCGATTTAGTAGAGGGGAGGGTGTGTGTGCGAGAGAGAGAGAGAGAGAGAGAGAGAGAAGGGGGGACAAAGGAGTAAGGAGTGAGGGAAGGATGATACTGCGTTGCCTTGAGTCGGTTGAGTTTGGAGTTGAGTTGAGGCTAAGCCAGATGGTGGCTTATAGGGACAACAATATACTGTACCTGCACCGTATGGTAGGTAAGGTAGCCCTGAAGGCGGGGGTAAAAGTGGCTGAGGGGACGGGCTGTTACAGTGACAGTGGGAGTGGGAGGTGCGGTACCTCAAGGAGGTCTAGAGCCTTAGAGGTAGAGATAAAAAGACATCTAAGTAAAGAGAAAGAGGTCGAGAGTTACCACTGATACAAAATGAATTCAAAAATTCAGTTCCGAGTTGTTGGTTCCCTAACATCCTATTGGAGAAAGACAACTGCCGCTTTGCTTTGGCTTGCGTGTATCTCGTACTCGTTAACCTGGTAAACTGGGTATGATGTGATGTCTCCAGTCTCCAGACAAATGTCTAATTACACCTAATCACAGCTATTAAGTTAAGGTTAGCGGTGCGGTGCGGTGCATTCACATGCCCGTGACCACGTCTTTCTGCTGGTATTTGGAATTAATTCACGGTAGGTAATGTAGATCTATCTATCTATCTATCTGACCGTACCTACTACGTGGTATGTAGGTGTATGCGCAGTATCTCTTCAGTCAGAAACAGCCCATCTCCGAACCGAGGCACTTGTACGGAGTACGAAGTACGGTTCCTCTCTTGTCGGTTCCCGTGAGCCGCGAATCACCTGCCATAATAAGAGAATTGTCCCCGAGAAGAAGAGGCCAAGTACATGCGAAAGTCGAGTTGATGAGCACGGCCGTATCCTCAAACTGAACAAGTCTGGAAGAGCAAGCCCAGAAATGTTTGCGTTGCAGCCAATCCCCAACCCAAATCAATGCACGGACGAACCATTAATTAACCAGGTTCGGTATGGATCTCGCCCTGTCAATCTTGGCCCGGAATAAGAAAGCTAACAAGTGCCATAGTAGTAACAAAGAGCAAAAAAAAATTAATTCATGTGCTGCAGGACTAACAAAGTTGCAGTAATGAACGGCCGGCATCAATCTTCATTCCGAGGCCGCGGTGCCACTCACGGCCCGATCCGGCAGTTGTCACCGTACATCCATACATTCGTTACGGACCGGAATTCAGTCAATGCCGCTGTGTTGGACTCTAATCTCAATTGTATCATGCAAGGTTTGTTCAAAGGTTATCTTGCACATACTCCGTAGTATCTCAAGCCTCAAGACTCGACCAAGTCGCGTGAGCCTTATCCCGAGTCTTGATTTAAGGCGGGAGGGGATACCCCGTACAGCAGAAAATGGAACCACGGCCCATCTTGCAGACAGGCAGGTCTAAGATTAAACTCACATTCTTATTCTTGCCGGCAGTCACAGTGGACAGGACTAGGCTGCGAATAAGCCACGGCTAAGAGAAGCTCCTGGGTTGGGTTAGGTTAGGTGCAGAACCATCTCGGGTGACTCACCTGCAGCTACCATAGTCAGGAACGACAGCTGTGCTCACATCCAAGACCAAGACCGACCGGTACTGTAGCATCAGTCAGTGGATGCACAGCATTGCATTGTCTCTGGCTACGGCCTGCTACTCTTGCACATGATTGCTCTCACATTGAGCTCCGATATCAGATAGTCGCTAATTGCCGGCCTACCCACTGCCCAATCTTCGGTAAAGACTAATTAATTAATTAAAGTCGGGTATCCGTAGACCGTAGCCCAAACTGAACAGAAGCAAGGCTGCTATTGTCTGCACTCCATCATCTCCCTCTCAGCTGCCATGCCTTTCGGCCTTTTCTTTTTGGTTGTCGATAATGGCGGCTGCTGCGTATCAGGTCTGACCGCCATGAAGGCGTTGGGCTGGATGGAGGGGCAAGCGATTTTGCCTGTTTTGCTGCTTTCTGCGGAGACATCGAGCCGACAACATGTGGCGCATAAGGATGTAGACGGCCCTATCGACTCATCTCAACGGTCCACGACTCCACGCCCACGTTTATAACCATATCCACGACGGCCACGTCGCTGTCGTCGTCGTCGTCGTCGATCCCGGCTCGTATGGGCCAGATGGACCAGGCGGCATTGAGCCTGCGGGCTTTTTGAACGAGGTTTCGGCGGGAGCTGGAGGCGGTGAGGGTTTGGCGATGCCTATTCGAGTCAAGCTCTGGCCTGGGATGATGCACAGAGCTAAGGCCTTGCAGCAAGCGCAGGGACCCGGAGTATCGTAGAAAATACCTCACCACAAGGCGCGTGAGTGGCTATTGAACTGGGTATCGAATACTCGATACCATGATAGCGTTCCATTGTAAAAGCTAAGCTGTTGGCGTCTTCGCCTCTAGCCTCGTTCGGGCCCTTCCATACCCGCTCCTCCAATTGCCATTAGTACAAAGCGACAGCAGCCTTGTGATCGTTAGAGGTCGTCCTGGGAACCATATGTCACGAGGAGTCCCACCAAAACTTGTCCGAGGCTGAGGGGGAAAGGAACGCAGCATGCAACATGCACCATGGAACATGGAAACCTGGAAGACGCGGGGAACGGGAACGGGAACGGGAACGGGAACGTTTACCGCAGACAGTCTCAAAAGCTGAGAATGAACTTGCCTTACCCTTCCGTAGGGTATGTCCATGTACGTGGTATGCATACGTTGGTTGGTCCCCATTTCCTCGGCAGGCTGCGGCATGTACTAAATGCTCAAGTGTGCTGGTGAGACATATCGTGTGCCCCTCGAGGTAACAGGAGATGCCTACCTGCTACCACACCTTGTCTGTCTCAGAGTGGTTTGTTGACACTGGCCTGCCGTGCAAGTCCCCCGTGATGTCACAAAGATCGAACGACCGGACCCTCCCTCGTCTGCCCTGTTGTGGCACTCAGTCACTATCAGAGAATTAGACTCGGGACTGGAGGGAGAGTGCGTCGATAGAGCAGTCATTGTGCAACGCATGAGTCAACATCTTGTCTTACTGGACCTGTATTGCTGAGACATCAAGTGCAGAATGCAGTTCAGAGATCATAATAGGTAGCAAGATCAAAGTGGAAGCATCCAATGTTAGGCATGGGTTTAATGGATGGTTTCAGGCATTGCGACCCTTCCTTTTTTGCTTTTCTCTCCTCTAATTAGCGGAATGCACATGTGAGATTCGGGTGGCTGGGTCGACTAGAAGAAGCTCGCAGGTCATTGGGCTTCACCAACCTGTACCTCGAGGGGGATCTGATGTATCATCCAACCACGCGTTGCGGTGCGGCCTGACCTTGCAGGCCTGCAGCAGCGTCAACAGGCTCTCGCGTGGTTGGCTGACCTGGATCGAGTGGATCGAACGTGCATGTGCAACAACGCACGACAGATGATGTCTACCTGTAAGTTTAGCGGTAGTGGAGGTTGATGAGCGTGTACGACTTGACGTCGTCGACCTGCAGAGTGACTGGCTCAAGGTCGAAACTTGAGAGGGTTTTTCTCATTCGAGTGGCACGGGTTCTCAAGGGAGGACCGAGTGGGTGTGCAGGAGCGGGAAAAGAGGGTGCACTTTGGTTTTGGTATGGGCCTTGGGGTCTGGTGATAGTGATAGTGATCCATTGTTGGGTATGAATGAGCGTGGCCAATATTTGGCAGGATGTTGTAAGAGGCATATGGCGAATCGATCAGTGACCGTCCCTGTGGCTTGGGAACAAAACAATGCATATCAAGACCTGTGCACTATGATAGATATCCTTAGATGAACTGGTATTTGTCTGTCGTCTGCCATCTGCCACCTCATCCCACTTGGACAGACTGCTTACCACCTACTACTACGTAGTAAAGTTCTTGTCAACAAATTCCTCCTAGATCCCACGTTTTTGTGACTGGTGGCGGCGCGTTTCTTGCTCACATCCAGCCAGTAACCAGTAACTAAGAAAAAAGGGCACGCCCCCCTGCTTTCAGCACCATCTCTCTCTTTCGCTGTTGCTACAGTACCTAGGTGTTCCTGTTCCCGCGTTTGCCCGCCCTTTTTGCCTCACTGGACTGAATCCATCCATGTTTATGTACCTATGGGGCAGCACTCAGCACCCTGGCAACAATTCCAGTCCATCATCCTAACCTACCCATTAACCAGTCGCCTTAACGCATCATCCAAGTACAACGTACAACATCTGAGCAATTCGCCTGCCCGACGGTCTGAGCAAGCGAATCTAGCGTCAGTTATTGGCTCCCAAGCTCAACCAATTTGTCGTGATCGTGGAATTGCTTGGACTGGGGCGCCTAAAAAGGTATTGTACCTACCTATTACCGACCAGACCTTGCCTTCGGTTGTCCTGCAAATCATTTGCTCCTCGTCACCGTGAACCCCCCCCCTCTTCTTTTCTCCCCTCTCATATCGAATCTTTTCCGTATTCGAGACAACTTATTCGCATATTTGACCTAGCCTAGAGTGGCTCGTGGTCCTGGCTTTTCCGACTTGAAGCTCATTTATTTACACAGCGCACATTGCAGGACCCGAAAGAGTAGTCAACAGACCAAACGGCGATCCGACGACTGGGGGTGGTTGGTAAAAAAAAGTGACAGTCGGTCGCCCAGGGTTCAATCGATTACCCTGGGAGTTATCTTTCGACTACACTCCTTCGACTCTGCAACGTCAATTCTTCGTCTTTCCAACGGAACGACTTTTCTTTTCTACTAGCGCGTCATCACCTCAGCATTTCAACAAGCTCGACGATATCTCTCCGCCTTTGTAACGACGTCGCATTCGATACGTTATCCATCCATCCTTCAGCAAACCGAGACCCTCACCGTTCGCGCTCTATATCGCTTCGTTTCACGACTTACACGAAATCTCTCACGACACTACGAATTCTTTTTGGCACCGAAATTCAGCTTCAGCACTGTCCTTTAATTTGCGCGTCTGGGCTCACTTGTCGGTAACCCGTCGCCTTCTGTCCTCACTCTACTCACAGCTTCCATGTGTGTGACGTCGCTTCGTCTTCGCACGAGCTCTCTTCTACACAATGGCCGCGGCCGATGTTCTGGCATTTACGGACAGTTGGACAACAAGCACACATGGCCTGCCCATCGCCCAGTGTCCGTCGAGTGCGTCGTTTAAGTACTCTCTACACCGCCGACTGAGTCTTATTGCCCGCGCATGGGTTGCCCAAAGGCTGAATAACAATGTATGTTCTATTCACTGGTCAGGTGCCAGAATCGCAATTTTACATTGTTACTTTTTCTTCGTTGCGTTATAGCCTCTCTACGAAGCTTAACAAATTAAATGGGTGGCGTTTAACGGCCGACCCCTCGATTGGCGGTCCCAAATTAGAGGGGAACCCGCCGCCACCCATTCCTGACAAGTGATCTCGTGCCGGAATTGTAAACACGTTTGAAAGTCTGTCTTATCTAACGTTATTCGCCTTGTTTAGGTCCCTTCTTCACTATCACATCGCAAAGTGGCCGAGAGGCCGTTAATAGTCCCGAATCACTCCCCACGATGGTATCGTCGCCTACCTAAATCTTGCGACTCCTCCACTCCCACGTACACCACAATGCCGATTGACGACACCGGCCGTTTTGCCAACAGACGACTTCCATCATGGCTTAATTCATCCCCTTTACCACCTTCAGATGCACAGAGAGAGCGTCGCCGACCGAAAGATGGTCTCCTTGCCGACCCCACCTCCGATCTCCTTATCGACTTCAACTCGAACGAGGGTTTCTATGAAGCGGCAAAGAAGAAAAGCAAAGCAAAAACACCGTCTGCTCCACCACCACCACCACCGCCCCCTGTGGCTCCACCGGCAGATGATGACCAGAAGGACGATAACGTTGGAAGCGATGGGGGAGCCAGCGGAGGCGATTCTGCAGGCGGTGCTGGCGATGGAAACGGCGATAGTAACGGCGGAAACGGGCCGCCGAAGCCACCGACGACTTTCGAGAATATCAACCTTGGAGGAGACGACAAACCAGATACCGGCCTGAGTCCGCCAGAAAACAAAGGTATTTCTAGCTCATGGGGCGCGAAATTGGGCTTCGGTGGTGGTGGATGGGGCTGGGGCGGTG
>JAALXI010000417.1:0-24061 GCA_012977755.1 Fusarium nurragi | reverse complement strand
AGAAGATTAATAACTTAATTAAGCAATTAATATAAGAATTCACAGATAAAATACCAAATTACATGATACAGTCAGTTTAATAAGAGCTTCCTGTTTGCGGCGTGGGCGCATTGATCCACATAGTGGGTCTGTTTGCTGATGAAATAAAACGTGCCACTAATCCCACCGATTCCCTTGCAATTCACTCACAGCCTCCTCATCTTCACCAACACAACACGACTGGCCGACTTTTTCACCGCTACAATGGACCCAAATCTAGAGCTTTATAGGAGCATATTGCACCTTCCCCACTGGGAGCGCCGCGAACGTATGCAACATCTTACCCAATCAGAACGCAACAGGGTCAGGATCATTGTCGACAGAGAGAATCATGCCCAGAGGCTAGAAGAAAAGATTGCAGGTCGGGACCTCGTTCAAATGGCCTTGACTGATCCTTCTGAGATTATAGAGCGTACACCGTTGAAGTATGCTCTGCTTGGCCGAACCACCTACCAATATGACGAGAACAAGATGGTAAAACGCATCACGAACGACGTCGCAAAAAGTAGTCAGACCTTGGTCGATAACACCGCAGGCTTTGATCGAGGTGCTCTTCCTCTCCCTTTAGATGCCTGGAAGCTAGTCTATTGCGACGTGTGTTATGTCGATGGGGGCAGTGCTACACTACAGGAGATCTACGAAGCACGCCTTCGAGAAGAGGAGCTCCAAACTCCTGCCGCCCGAGCTAGAGAGCTTGTGCGGTATAATGCACTCAAGAAAGCTCGGAGAAACGCCAAATGGATGATTCCTGCTATCGAACGCCTTTCAGCAGAGGAACAAGCACAGCCGGATCCGAAAGACAAGGAACTCTATCAAAGATTCTTGGAACTGTCTGAAGACAAGGAGCGCACGGAAAGCCTTATGAAGTGGCAGTTTCACAAGGAAGCCCTGGAAAGAACCTGGAAACAGGTATCTCCTCCGCCGCCAGCTTGGATGCAGAAGATCCTTGATACTCAAGAACAATGGGGTTTTGTCTACTACTTATCCAGGGAAGCCAATCACAAGTATGGTCGTAATTGGAAGTCAACTTGGAATCAGATTTGCGATACCAGTTCGCCACTGTGGGTAACATGGCACTGTATCCATTGTCAAGGTAGTCGCAACCGGATCAACTTGGATCGACTTTCAACTGAGAACTGGCCTATATTTTATCCTAATGAGGACATGGCTGAAGATGATGACCTTCGAAAGTGAGTTACAAGATCACCGGCTGATGAAAGATGCGTGTACTAATTACCTCATAGACACTTCAAAGAATACATGGAGGAGAATCGATCTTGGACTGAAGAGGATAAAAAGAAGAAGAAGAAGAAGAAGAAGAAGAACATGGAGGAGAATAACGATCTCTTATCTCCTGGACTTCTACGGAATACCTTTCTTGTCATTCCCACTGAATTAATTTCTGGCAATCGCAACCGTGAGGAAGGAGACCTTCTTGATCCTTACTGGGTTTGGGCGTATGATGCAGACTGGGACAGTTTAGAAGAAGAAACGGTCTTCAACGGGGAGAAGTACCAAGGCCGCGTCAAGGTGGCCAAATGGTCAATTAACTCATGGTTCTATGGTGCTCGCTGGGAAGGAGTGAGTCTTCGGGATATGTGGCTCAAGGCACAGCAGCACCCGGAAAAGTTGTGGATCTGCTACACAAAAACATTGGAAGAGTGGGATCATGAGCCGTATATTTGATCTCAAACATCTATCTGGACATAACAGCAGTCTTTGTGTTAGGCTATACCTCAGTGAAATAGGTAGGCACTGATATACGTTTATAAAAGCGTGCTGGGCCCGATCCGACTTGTTCGAATGCCGACGGGACAGAATCATAATCATCTATCTACTGCCCAACCAAGGTTCTCATGGCGGAGCTTACTGACATGCTCGGCTACCTATGGTATTCAGCCAAGTCCGGTACAGAGGAGGAGAATACGGTTATCATAGAGCGATGGCTGACGGGTACCGACTCACCTATCCTTATTACAACATCGGCGCCAGGTCTTGGGCTCAACTACCCGCATATTCGATGGGTCATATACATAGATGTACCCAAGCCTCTTGAGCCCCTCTTTTCAAACGGAACGATTATTACCCTGCGATCCACATCCGTGCCCTTATGACCCTCCTCAGTGATAAGTGTTAAAAAACATAGTAGATCAGACCTTAAGGTCTCTTTAGGCTATTTATTTATTTCTTATTATTTGCAAAGTCTGAAAACATTAGGTTTAATAGATCTAGAAATTAAATTGGAAAGGAATGTACATAGCTACTATAAAAATCGTTAAAACTACATACATTAATAATAAGTAGAAGTGGTATGGTAAGCTTAGTATTTGGGTCCCATTGTAATATGTTGTGTCCTGGGAAAGGTGATGGTCTATAGTTTTAAAAGTCGCTTCCATGCGATGGAGTGTAGTTTCTTCCCCTGTTCTAATACGCCCGTACGACTGAAGTCATTTGTATCGAACTGAACAATTGTCCAGAGGGTAGCAAATGACATATTTGAACTGAAACATGCATCATGCTGCACAGTGATACGACCTGACTAATGCAAGTCATCGATCGGAATATCTTTCATCGCCAGACCGCGATTAGCGGTGTACGCTAACTTTTCTATCATTGGACGATTAAGTATGCAGATTTGGAACATGTTTAATGACCAACGGTGCGAGCTTGGAAACTTATTACAATCTGTACCCAGTCGGAGATCTAACTTGCATGAGTCTGGTCATTTGTCAGGACTTGCCGTCGAGAACTGACACAAGCAAGAAAGGAAGTAAGGACATTCTGACTATTCCTGTAGTGAGTGAGATCAAACTGATGAAAGGAAAATAACTGGGATTGCGTGGGCATCTAAAGAGCTTTAGATCAGGATCAGCCCACATCATGATCAGTACAACGCATGGGACATACTATAAGCACATTAACCCAGAGCAAAACTAATTTAACGCCAGCATCGGACTGACCCAATTAACATAGGGTTACACGCAGATAAACATGCAAGCCCCTTCATCATTGGACTCTAACTACATATTCCCCTATCTGCAGAAAGTGAAAGCGACTAAGTCATGGAAAAGACCACTAGAGTGGGCTCCAACAGTCTCTTACCATTGGAACTGGGGAGCTACCAAGGTAAGATCCTTGACTTTGTTGTCCATGTCCCCTCATGATTACTGATCAACGCTCGTAATAAAACAGCAAGATCATATTGCCAGTATTCTTGATGTGGCGTCGCAAATCAAAGGCATGGACTGGCTTATCCCGAAAGCAGCCACTTGGGGTGTTACCATAAACCCCAACTTGGACGACGCTATTGCGAAGCCGTCTTCAGTCCCAACTGTCACCCCCAAGACTTTTACTCTCAATTCCGCAAGCCACAAAAGATGGCAGGTACATTCTGACATACCCATCTATTGCCTGCAACCTTGGTAAAAACCATCTGCATTTCGGAAAATATGGACATATTGCTAATATGGTTCCTAGGCGACGTTGCTCAAGGGTGTAACTCGGCTGGAAAAAACTCGTTCAAGGTTGACTTCGACCTGAGAGGCTGGGGTGCTATGCTTCTCGGACCCGCAAAAGCACAGAGCCATGAGTCTCAGAGTATATGAGGCGGAGACCGTGGACGGCGAAGTCCAGGCTGAGGTAAATATCATTTACTACCTCTAACAAACCACGGGCTAATCATGAAGCTAGATCAAATACAATGTCAAGTATCGTCTGAGGAACAAAGAACGAGGGCTCTATGTCGACTATCACTATGCCCAGGTTCACAAGTTCTTGGCCGCAAACCCTGTTCGGTCAGAAGCCTATTGTATTGTCTTCAGGGACCCCAATGGATCTACTGATACCAGTGTCATTCCCAATAAGGCGATGGTGCACATGGTGTTCCATAGGTATACGGATGACGCCCGGCTAGGTTATATGTATTCTCGGGTTGAGCATGGGGACCGTGAATACCTGTTTTGTAAATTCCCTGAAGCCCCCACAGGGCTCGAGAAAGCGATGACTATTACTTATTGTTAATAAGGCTATAGTTACTAGGTTAAACTAGGGTTATCATCGGCTCACAACTACTGTACTCAGTCATGTTCACGAATTACTTGTGACATCCATGAGTCATGTCAGGATACGAAGTTAACGGCGAGTGGGTCGGCATTTCACTGTCGCATCAAGTTCAGCTCTTGGCCGATATCAGTGTCTCGTATCTTTACGTCGCTGAGTCTAAAAGAACCAGTAAGTGACATGCTGCAGGCACTATCTCCGTACGCGCACAGAATCGAATAGCTCTTTTTTATGTCTCAGCATTCTGAAAAGCAAGCTTCATCAGAGACACTTTTTAATTCAACCATTGGTTTTTTACCGCAACTCATCCAATCTCCTTCGGCTATCGCTCGCGACATCTAAGGCACGGGCCGCATGTCTTAGTTGACTCAGGGTTCGGTAGTTCAAATCTTCTTAGGGTTTGTTTTGTCAGGCGTCCCAGTCATATACCGCGCCAAAGCCTCGTAGCATTCCCAATGGAAGGGTATTACTCGTTCGTGGCATTTTCTATTTCCGTAGGCATGCAGCGACTGAGCCTCAACGCTTTCAAAAGCGAGATCTTCTCGCAATTCAGCAGATAAGGGAACTGACCAGGAATGTCTACCCGGGGATACATAGAACCTGGCATGATCAGCTCATGCTAGATAAAAAGATCGGTCATGGCACTTTGAGCTCGCAGCTGCTGAGGGATTATAGCCTAAGATATGTGTTTTGTTGGTCCACTCAACGTTATTTCGGGAAATGACATACCGATCGTACTCAGGAGGATACCTTGAGCCGCCGGGAAGAAAAACTGATGTATGCAGATACTGGGCCTCCGCAAATATGGCAATATGTATTCCAACGGTTTGATGCTGTCATTTCAAAACACAACGTGATCCTGGACGGAGTGGTCTTCTGGCCACATCTTTATACTTGTTTCCCCTACCCTGCACGATTTTATGACCTGAAATAATTATGTGCTGAAATTTGTCTAGTGCCTATTAAAATCTATTATATAGAATTATGTATCTTTCCTAATATTTATTATTCTATACTAAGTCTTTCTTAAAATCCTCTTCTCTTATTTTATTTAACTATCTTAATGAAACTTAGGAACTACTGCTCATGCAGCTCTGACTATACTATAGAGGAGGTTGTAAATTTTAGAAAATAGCAGACAGGTACAATTCCCATACGTCACAGGTCACAAACTGTTTTACGTCAATATACTAAGCGTTTCATTTTAGTGCTCTGATAATAGTATGTAACAAAGCTATCTTGAGCTCCAACATCAATATAACATTTATCTAAAAGACATCGGACCTTTAGCTATACTACCTGGACTCATGACGTCACCAGCTGCCGGGTAGCAGAAGGTTTGGCCTCTATTTCGTGCTTGATCCATAGTGGATCGAGAAGCATGTACCTCAAATATTTCATAAGTCTGGTTCAGTGAGTTAGGAAGCATTACGTATCAGAATCTGGTGAAGCACCATTATCTTCTGGTTGCAGGCAACATCGCTGAGTGTAACTATGCTGAAAGTGAAAACTAACGGATGCCTCTAGAATCATAGGAGATGGTCTAGACTCTATCACCTTGAGCTTATACATCTCCTTGTCATCATACGAGACCCATCGAATGGCCCATCTCACAACAACTTTAACAGTTGCTTCTGCAAATCATCCAGCCGTGATGCTACGTTGTTTGATCCTGGCCTGAATTGCCGAGTTTAGTGGGATACCCTAGACTTGCGTGCACTTCTAGCAGCAGATCCAATCAGCACCCACACATGGCTCCATTCGGCGTTATTATTCCCCGGGCGGGAGTGACAGGCAAGGATCTTGGCCGCTAACTAATTTCACGCCCCTAATGATAAGTTCGTATTCAAAGATCCTTGCTAGCCTTATGGAGTCGTGCTGAACATTCACAACCAGCACCAACATAAACTAACAACCAACACAGCATTGCAGATATCATGGACCTTGCGCCGGAGTCTCAAGTGATTGCAGATTTTTCAACTCCGTATCCGGCTTGGCATACGATATGTCCAAAAACATCATCGACCTGCGGCACAGTAAGGCAACAAACCTCGGCAGATTGGCATTTGAGTGGAACAGGCATTTGAGCGAGAAAACGCTTTTCTTCAGGGTTCAAATGATCCCTGCTTGCCGATTACCTAAAGGCAATTTGCGGCCGCCAACATCCGAAGGAGGCAGATCTTCCTGCCAGCCACTCGATCGTAGCGTCCGAGGTACATTACGATTGCCGTTAGTTTCACTAAGCACTCCATCTCTCATTGTCGCATGTTTCGAACAATCTGGGAAAATATTGAAATTCAATATGGGTATTTTGACAACTCGGTTTTTACGCAGAGCAGATACAAGTCCAGAGGCCGCTCTTGGGGATAAATAGAGTTCAGGTGATATAATAAGAGCGGAAGCAGGTGACCCACCATGGAAATAAATTCCGAAAACACCGATAAAGGTCAGAACGCAATCTAACCGGAAAGGCGTCTTGGCACCGTTGGCTCAGGCAGCGGGTGACTTCCAGCATCACATCTATTGGTTGGTAGAAGAGCCGGCCAGCGCACGTCTGTGGGCGTGATAGATAGACCAAGGTTATGCGAAAGGGTATGGCAGCACACTGGGATATGCTTATCAACCTCAATGGAGATCCGGACCGTAACCTAAATCCACCTTTTCCCTTATCCACCAATTTGCCTCGGCAGGTAAAGATGCTACGTAGTATGATTCATCTGGTTCTCGGATTTCCGAATTACAAGGACCTTGAGATGCCAAGCTGCACACAATCAAAAGACAGGATGATTTTGCAGGGGCGATGAATCTGCCCGTCAAAGTTTCACCGAGCTTTCAGCTCTGTTGACTGGGTATCCTTGGCAATCAACCCTGGCACCCCGTTATGTACAAAAACCACGCGCGAGTTGTTGGCTCTTGTGAACTTGTTAGAGCCAACACCAAGTGCGGTGGTTCGTGTGATCATTCGAGCCTCCATGGCACGATTAAGCCGTGGCCCATAAGCTCAAAGAGGAAACCAAAGCATGATGAGGCATTATCACGATGTGAACATGCAACGAGAGTGGTTGGTGACATGAACTGAAGCTGAAGACTTTTATTTAAGAATGCTCAAAACATCGCCAACTTTGGTATGTCGCCATCTCTCAAATCAGCCAGCCATTTGACACTTGTCTCTGGTCTTTATTTCTCATCATGCATTTCTCCACTCTCCTTGTTCATGGCGACTTAGCCACTGGAGCAGCGGCATCTCGAGGCTGGAGAATCCGACGAGATGACGATATAATCGATCCGGGGCAGCCTTCTGACTGCACCTGGTGGGAGACAAAAATAGAGCATTACCAAGATTGTGCTTATCTTGAAGGAAGCTGGCATCTAAAGCACTCGCAGTTTGTTGAATACGTAAGTAGCAAAGAAGCTAGCCCAGGAGATAGGTGGCTAACATGCTATAGAATCCTACTGTTAAAGATGACTGCAGCGGCAAGCAGTTGGGTCACCCATACTGTGTGGAAGTCAATAATGGTCTTCCCCGCGAGGGAGAGGCCTCTCAGTCGACGACCACTCAAGCTGCCGACCCTGAGCCCACCAAGGAATCCACGTACAGTCCTACTCAAGATGGTCTTATCGACACATGCACATCCTTCTACCAAGCCAAGAAGGGGGATATATGTCCTAAGATTATTGCCAGGTATAAGACATTTGACTTTAATGACTTCTTCAAGTGGAACCCTGCAATCGATAAAGATTGCAGTGGCATCTGGGCTGGCTACTGGTATTGCGTTGGTGTCCCTGGAACGCCCACTAGCGTCCCAATGATGACAACTATAACTTCAACCAAACCAACAGGCCCTTCCAAACCCACTGCTACTCAGGAGGGTATCACCTCTAGTTATACTGCATTCCATATGGCCGCAAAGGGTGAGACATGCGATAAGATTGTAGACTTTGTTAAGTGGAACCCGGCAGTTGGATCGAAATGCACCGATCTCTGGACCAACTATAATGTCTGTGTTGGCGTGTAGATGGGCTTGCCTGTGGTATAGCAGTAAATAGATAGATAGTCTGGTAGTCGAACCAACTCGTGTATGGATAGTCTTACATTCCCCTTGCGAGCTACTGGAACCCGAGACTGTGACTTCCAATACGTTGTCTTATCTTATCTCTTGATATGTTATTCGTTCAAAGCAGGTACTCTATGCTATACATACTCTAAAATTTCAAGAGATATAGTCATGGTATCTAATAACACAAATATAAATGTGTTTTATTAGTTTGTATAGCTTGGAGTTGCCTTCTTCTATAGCTTTAGCTGTCTGAACCATGTTCCCGTCCCTCGACCGAACCCGTTCCTTACCCGCCAACTATGATCCTCATCCTCATCCTCCTTCCACTTCTTCCTCTGTTCTTGGCAGATTTGTCTCATTGACGTCCCCTCTCCATCAGGTAAATTCATCAATGTATCTCCTCCAAATTCTACCACCTTCGCTAGCATTTTCTCTTGATGGACTGTTTTTTCCGTTGTCGCTCTGTCCGGATTCTCAACCCGAGGCACCCGACCAACTGCAGCCCTGTGGAGAGGCGTTTCGAATTTCGAGTTTCTCGTTGATGTATTACAAGAACCTTGGAATCGTTTGTATTTGCAGTTCCGGCCATGCACTGACGCTCCAGTTAATAACGGATGTCTTAAATCGCATCCATCAACAAACCACTCATTAACTCCTTCCTCGTCCAGGCCGTCCCCTTCCAAAACCCCGGTACAAACGTCCATCAGGAAATCGCAGTTGCTCAGGGGGCTCACGAGGTAACTCGGCAATTCTCCATTGCTCTCTTATCCTTTGGCATATTTGTCGTGGAGTTTCGCCATGCGCATCTGGTAGGTCCATCAATTCTACTCCTCCAGCTTTCACCAGTCTTGCCAGCATATCCTCTTGCAATCTAGTTCTTTTCTCAGCTATGCTACCAACCTCGCTTACCCAGGAACCACCAGAAGCAGCCCTGTGGAGAGCCGTCGCTTGTGACCGGTTTTTTACTGCAGGGTCCGCACCTTGATCAAGCAAAAACGATACGGCATCGGCAAAATGTAGGTTTCCGGCTGCAATATGCAAGGGTGTGTTACCAGCAACAGTGTCTGTAACCTTTGCTCCATGGGCGAGTAAAACAGATATAGCAGCCGGGTCGACAGGTACTTTAGTCATCCACCTACCGAACAAGGTATGCAGAGGCGTTTGGCCCTTGTTGTTGCGTATGCTGGCATCCCCGCCCCTCTTACATAAGAGTTCAAAGATGGGAGTATATAACTTGCTGTTTCGACCAAAGGTTTCTGTGGCGTAATGTAAAGGTGTAAATCCATCCAGGTCTTGTGTGTTGACTGCAGTGGGATCTAAGTCGAGAAGGAGTTCAATAAGGCTAGTGATGTTCCGTACCCTTTCTTGTAGCATTGATTTTGGGATACGTTCGAACTCGTCTGGCAATTCATTCCGAGTTACCCAGTGCAGAGGAAGGCCTCCTAAACTGTCTCGAGAGCGCGCCATACTCGCGGCATCAACCCTAACACCTCGACAATCAATCAGAGTCTCGGCAGCCTTAAAGTTTGCATGATAACACGCAATGGCTAGTGCATTGACCCCAGAAACGGAAGCAAAACTGTTCCTAAGACCCACATCCTCTGTCCATTTTGTTACAGCGGCATGGACATCAGCGCTGCAATCAATGAGTCTCTTGACCAACTCAGGGCCTGCCCACTTCACAACCAAAGTCAGAACAGTATCTGGGGTCTTCTCAATATCATCGATCGGGAGGATAGTATCAGAAGCGCAGGCACCTCGATCCAGCAGTAAATTAATTATCGCCTCGTTGTTCTCAAGGCAGACTTCGTCCCATTTAGCTTTGTAGCAATATCTGTCTGAATAGACATCCGTAGCTGACAATATGGCAGTGTAGCCCTTGGTATCCCGATCTTGGATGCTGGCATATAGTGGCTGATGGTCGAGTAAGAATTGCACTATCTCTATATGGCCGTATCTAGCAGCTTCATTCAACAGCTGGAATCCGCGCGTTTTGAATCTCATTGGTTGGGTGGAAACGGTATCTCTCGTGGCGTTAGTAAGAAGCCTTTGAAGTATATCGAGGCTTCCACTTTCGACAGCCAGGAGGAAGTAATCGGTTCTTTCAATAAGCTCTTCCTCGCCATTCGGAGGCTTTGGAACGGCCCAAGGTGCACTAGTGAAATATTGCTCAAGTGCCTTGAGATCGTTTTGCCGGACGATTTCATTTAGAAGGGGCAAAAATTCCCTTTCATAGAGAATAGAACCATCTCGATCAGTCATCGTCATGAACACTCGGTCAGGTTCTTCTTCTTCATCAATGAATTCATCATTTGGGCTAACCCTAAATCTTCGATAGGGTGATTCAGTTTCGGAGACAAGAGGCGAAGCCATGCTGTGAGGGGTTGAGTAAAGCTAAAAAATAAAGAATTGGTTGGGTGCGATTTACCAATTGCGAGGGTTCATGGTCGGTACTTATAAAATTGGTTGGCATTCTAGCTCCAATAAGTGGAGTTATCGTAAAATATTTATAGCCAATTAAACAAAGGTAAGGGAAGCTCGGCGAAGAGTCAGCTCAAGCTCACTACGTCCAGCACTATCTAATTACACGCCCCTGCAAATCATGTTCATAAACGAGCATGAGCAATAAAAACCCCAGTACTTATTACTACTCAAGATTTGACCCCAATACAGACATAGTAATGTAGCCAGAGACCAGAACAGTCATCGCCAACCTTAGGATTCCAGCTGTAAAAGTCGGACAACTTGATCTTGTATTTCTCAGCAATAGAATAGCACCCGTCGCTGTTATCAACGTAGTGCCACTTGTTACAACCATCGACAATACCAGGCTGCTCGGGGCTGTGGGACGGCTCACTTGTAGAGGTGAATGTAGCTGAATTGGTAGCCGCAGCTGTCTTGGTACCTGTAGCGGACTTGGTATTTGTAGCGGACCTGGTCGTCGTCGCTCCAGGAGTGATAGTCCCTGTTGGAGCCGGCCGATCCCAACCAGCGACTGGCTCAAGACAGTAAGCATTGCCCACAACCAAATCTGTGTCACAAGTTGTTTTGTCTAGAGATGGGTTGATCTCGGCAAAGAGATTGATGGGAACTTCGTACGCGAGGCAAATCTGCGTACAAGTGAGGCTCCCTTCGTGAGTGAACCAGTGGCTACAATCATTGGTCGTGCCATTGGCAACAGGCACGCCGTGAGGCGGGTCAATGGGTTCAAGGTCGACGAGCTCAGTGTTGTTGAGTGGCTGTCCAGAGTATGTTCCTCCTGGCGTCGACACACATAACGTGCTGCCCCAGTAGGGATCTGCATCGTGCAGATTGGTACAGTTCCAATCAAGTTGAGAGTTGTACGACAGAAGCCTGTCTGTCATGATGTTCGCATTCAAGGCAATATCGAGACAAGTATCGCCCTTTTGCACCTTGTAGATCTTGGTACAAGTGAGAGGAAGACAGAGGTTTGTGCCAGCGGCTATCTTGGAGCAGTCGAAGATATTGGAGTTGATGTAGTACATGGTGGCTGCGGATACGCCCTGGGACAAGGCAACCGAGTCGCAGCTGTCACCATCCTCAGTTGTGTATGTCTTGCCAGACACACAGATATTGCCAGTAGCATCAGGGCTGGTGACATTGAATGCACTGTCGGTGGCGTTGAAGTTGTCCACATTAAGGTCGCAAGACTTTGCGACGTATTCATACGAAGACTGCACGTTCTCATCGTAGGCTCCAGTGTAGGCATCAGCTTGCATCATTCTGTACTGCTCAACGTTGCAGTAAGAGCATAAGTCTGACTTTGGGAGCTTAGAGAGATCATCGACTTCGGGAAAAGAGGCAATAACATCTGACAGAATTAATACAAACGGATGAAGACTATATCTAGAAGGCTGGCTTACCGTTACAATATTTTCCAGTTTTCGGGTCACTGAAGCAAGACTGATTCCAGCTGCTCCAGAACTTATCAACGAGGTTGACATAAGACATGCCCGGGATCATTTCTTCAGAGCCGCAGGCTGAAGCAACCTTTGTGCGCATATGCCCAATGGAACTTCCGCAAGCTTTGCTGCAAACCATCTTTGTCACAGCCGGGTCATCGCTGTCGATATGGCCTTCTGTCATCAGATCTGAAGCCTCATCAGGACAGCTGACCGTCTGGTACAGAGTGGCCTCGCAGGTAGACGGCAGTCCACTACTGGCTAGATAGCCTTGAGGGAACATGGCGAGCCCAGCAGCATCGACCAATCTGATAGCGACTGCGAGGCCGGCAAGAAGGCCATGGCTTTGTTTGAGGGAGGCCCTCATCGTGTAGTGCAAGGAAGTACAAAAGAGGGATAAATGTTGTTAGAAAAAGAGGGACTTAAGTCATTCCGTTCCAACAGATAACCGACATGAAAGAAGAATAAGTCACTTTTATGAGATTACAGCAGCATACGCTCGGAAGATAACTCAATAACGTCGTTCCTTTGCTGAAGCCGAACCACTATGCATATGGTACAGAATACAGCGCTTCAGATTGCAAGCGGCCTCCCAAAACGGAAGTTGGATCGTCAAAGCTCGCTCCTGGAAGATGTTGCCAGCTTGGCATCGTATGGCATGACACTCGACTAGTAAAGCAACCTCGGTATCCGTACCTGGCATGAGGCCCACTATATGCTCTGTAGGTGATTGAAACTACCCACGACCCTGTCATGATCTGACCAGACCCATTGATGGATGCGACTGTGAGAGTTGCCGGTCGCGATTAAGCGTAACGTAACTCCTTAAAACGGGTACACCCGCCACTAGTTGTGGATATAATTTGACGGATACCCTTAGAATTTTACCCTCGCCGCCTTAGTCACAGACCCTGGCCAGAACCCTTGTTGGGGTGTGGAGAAAAAAGATGCATGGATCTTTGATACCCACGCTGACTCCATTTGTCATCTCTAACCAACCATAGACGAGTATACAACCAACACTCTTAACTAAACTGGCATTACATGTCCCGTGGTTCCACAGTCTGTCAGTGTCCCTTCACGACAGAACCAACAGAACCAACAGATAATCATAATCATAACGAGTTGCGGCCGAAGACATGTGAGGACCAACAAAAGACGCACGGAATAGCCGCATGTAGATGAAAGCTAAGGCGAACAAGGCGATAATGTCGCAGGCCGACAGACTTTTCGGCATTTTGGAGCCGATGGCCAGGGTGAAAAAAGCTGCATCGCAGAAATTACCCTCTCTGTTTATCCACTGAGCAAGCTAGTCAAGAGGGTAACCTTCGAGTTAAGCATGATATTGCTATGAGCGCTTGTGAAGCCGAGGGTATTGTTGTATGCGAAATGGGACGATCCGTTGGAGCTGCTTTGGTTATAGTCAAATGAGAGTGTCACTGAGAATAAATATTCTATTGCCTCTGTAGTCATTGACTATCTTTGTGCGATGTTCAAGTCATAGCTGTCACTCTTTATTCTTTTTTTGTCTACATACTCACTCATTATCAATCTTTTGATACATTTCCCGACTTAGACGTCGTTCGTTCTTTAAGTCTCTCCAACTGGAATTACACTCATTCTTCTAAGCAACATGAGGCTGACGTGGGCAACCACTTTGGTTACTCTGTTGCTCACCTCAGCACCCTTCATTGTCGCAGATGATGTTCACTGCGACAAATCTACTCCCTGCGAAGTGGGTTGCTGCGGTATCAACAATGTCTGTGGAACTGGCCCAGACTACTGCAGCAAGGCGAAGTGCATCAACAACTGTGACTACAAAGCAGAATGCAACCCAGGCAACTGGCCTTCGCAATACTTCAACGCTACCAAATGTCCCCTCAATGTGTGCTGCAGCAAGTTTGGCTTCTGCGGTACCACTGAAGAGTTCTGTGGTAAAGAGACCGTTAAGAGACCGTCTTGTAACATTGGCTCCCAGTCAGTCAAGCGTGTCATCGGCTACTATGGCTCGGGCGGCGCATCGCGCAGATGCAATGCCATGATTCCTCAGACATTTCCCCAGGGCATCTACACCCACATCTACTTCGCATTTGGTAGTATCGACCCTAAGTCGTTTCAGGTCATACCCGCCAATACAGAAGATGAGAAACTATACCCCCAGCTCGCGGCACTCAAGTCACGAGACGCGGGTCAGGAGCTCTGGCTGTCTATTGGAGGTTGGACCTTCTCTGATAATGGCTCACCAACTGCTACTACCTTTTCAGACTTGGTCAATGCTGATACGACACATCAGAGAGCTTTCTTTGCCTCTTTGACGCTCTTCATGCAAACCTGGGGCTTCAGTGGTGTCGATATTGACTGGGAATACCCAGTTGATCATGATAGAAATGGTCGCGAGTCTGATTTCAAAGCCTATCCGGTGTTCTTGAAAAGACTCAAGGCCGCTCTCCTTGATTACAAGTATGGTCTCTCTGTTACTCTCCCGACCAGTTACTGGTATCTCCAGCACTTTGATCTGGAGAATATCGAGCCATCCGTGGACTGGTTCAACGTTATGAGCTACGATCTTCATGGAGCATGGGATATCGGCAATAAATGGACGGGTGCCTTTGTTGGAGCCCATACAAATCTGACTGAGATCAAGAGCTCGTTGGATCTTCTATGGCGCAACAAAGTCTCTCCATCCAAGGTTGTCTTGGGCCTTGCATTCTACGGTCGAGCCGTTACACTGGCAAATCCCTCCTGTTCGGAGCCTGGTTGCGCATACCTCTCAGCTGCAGATGCGGGAAAGTGTAGCGGCGAGCCTGGAATTCTCTTCAACAGTGAGATCACGGATCTCATTCGCGAGAAGAAACTCCGACCAAAGCTCTACAAGGACGCCGCTGCCAAGACGATCCAATGGAACAACGACCAATGGGTTTCGTACGATGACAGGGATACTTGGAAACTCAAGGCCAACTTTCTCAAATCTCAGTGTCTCAGTGGAGTCCTGGTATGGGCCGTCGACTATGACGACGACAAGCATTCCTACTCCAAGGGGCTGGCAGCAGCACTGGGCATCAAGATCAACGTTGACTCTGACACCGGCTTGAACATCAAGCTTCCCTCTAAGAAGGAAGGGTCCAACGACTTTTGTTACTTTACTAACTGTGGCCAGACTTGTCCCCGCGGTTATACTGAGATCGTCCGCGGTGACGAGACCTCGCAGCTCATGCTTGATTCAACGCAGTGTCCGCCAGGCTCAGGACAGACACAGACGCTATGCTGCCCCAAGTCTTCCAAAGTGCCAAAATGCCGATGGAGAGGTCACCACAACTCGGGCCATTGCACTGTTGGCTGTGACGCTGGCGAGGTCGAGGTTGGCACGACCGCCAAGGGCTGCAATCGCTCGGGGTGGCAGTCCGCTTGCTGTGAGGCTACTGAGTCCACTGAACCTTGGTCAAAGTGTAAGTGGACAGACCTCTGTTTCGAAGATGACACGTGTCCTACTGGCTACTCTTCTTTCGTTGCGGAGTCCCGGGAGGGTTGGAGCGGTCGTCGGTCGTGCAAGGCCGGCACCAAGTACAACTATTGCTGCACCGAGACCCCCAAGGCATTTAAGAACTGCAAATGGGTTGGTCACGAAGTGTCATTCATCAACACGAACTTTTGCAGCGATGCTTGTCCACATGGATCTACCCGTATCGCTGAGCAACAAGTCAACATGATGTGGGACTCTAATAAGCCAGCCAATTCCAAAGATTGTAATATGGGCGCCGAGGCCTATTGCTGTGCTGGCGACTACGAGTCTGACGAGGACGAGCAACCGAAAATCAATTACCGCGATGACACTGCGCAACAGTTTGACCGTCTTCTGCAAAAGTTTCTCAAGGACCCCGTATGTCCGCCCGGATTCGAGACTCAGTATACTATGAGAACTGGAATTTATTCACGAGACTTGCTCCAACGCGGAAAAACAGACCAGGGAGCAGTTCTGGCCGCACTTGTCCCCCTCATGGCAATGTGGTACACGTCTCAGTATCCACGAAAAGACATATCAGACATATACCAGATGCGTATCAAAGAGTATGGTTACGCTGAAACAGCTGCCAATGCGAGCACTTACCATGATGTGATGTTTCCAGGCTCTTCGTCTTCGGATGGACTGCCCAGCTACGATGCCGAGGCTACGGCCGCAAGCTCGCTCTGCAATCTCCGTCACTCAAGAGATGCTCTGGATAACCTCTCTGTTGCCTCACAAGCTCTATGTGAGATCCCAGATAGCAGCGTGTCAGCATCATCGAAGCGCGACCTTCTCAATCCTCGGATATTCGACGCATCTACCATGTCAGATCGAAGTGACGATGATCAGCTACCAAGTGTTGCAGTTGCCTTACAAGGCATTCTCGACAGGGAGCTAACATTGCATTATCTACGATGGCTCAGGGATTCTGATGAGGATGAAGTCATTCTCGAGATAGCTTTCTGGATTGGAAACAGGGTCGGTGTGACTCCATCCCAGGAGATCCAAAACCGTTATTCCGATAGGGGTCACAGGTTATATCGTGACCGATGGGTTATCTTCCATTTTCATATCCCAATTGATCGGCAAACCTTTTTGGGCGAGCAAGAGGAGTTCCTTGTTGGTGTTTCTAGCTTCAACATGTACCACTCTCAGACGGTCACTGTTCCATGGAGGGTGGATAGAGGGTCACACCAGGACTATCGAGCTGAGTTCAGGTAATTGCGGCTTCTGATGTGGAGAGATGGCAGCGCTAATATTCTTCTTTTCCAGATTCGCCGCCTCAGTTGGGGCTCGCAGGGGTGAGACTCCTCCCAACAGTCAAGGCCAGAATGGCTTGTGGGGTATGAGGGGCTACAACGAGCGTGTGCAGCCTCTGAACTGCCGACATATACTAGCGGCTAGGTGGTACCCAGGCTTCAATTACCAGGCAGCAGGTACAATCGCACGCATAACACAAGGGAACCGACCAGATCAGTACTCCATATTGGTGGATGAGTTTGTATGTATCCTCTGCTCCTACCTTACCTTCAGCATCCATAGGTTACTGACAGCTTATAGGGTCGCTTCCTTCTTCGGGAGGGTGTTTTCCGCCGCAGTAACTTGGCATATATCTGGCCTGCTGTTAACGATAGGCAGGCGGACCTAGATCCTATGGCCGCAGTGAACGACGGCCGTAGATTGTATAACCCTCAGCAAGGAGCCTTTGACTATAACTTTTCAGGCGATTCAGATTCCGTGGGCGATTTGAGCCAGTTCGCTCCTGATCCATCTCAAAACCCGTAGTCATAACTATAGACATCTGGAGTTTGCAATAGTTCTTGCCAATAATTACATTTAGAAGACAATTTTTCAATACAAACAGCTTGTTTTGTATTGTACCTTTTTATGTATCCTTTATACAACGCTGCATAAAGCATGAATCCAATTGGGAACTTGTTTATTTTGCTTGTGGTTATGACTTAGTAGGATGCATTGAGAGTTATAAATAATACATAGCATGAGTAGTGAACAGAGTTATATTTGGTATTAGGCGACTACATTAAGGAGTACGTATAGCACAGAGGCCTAGCTTCAGTATCTATGTGATCCTTAACGATAGGCTTCTCTTCAGCCATTCCTACCAAGCACTGAGTAACCAGATTGAAATGGCTGAAACCAGCACAGACCCTAAAGCTGAATGGTTCTTCGCTACCAACGTAGTCTCTTTACTCCTGGAGCTTGACTTTGCAGGTTTACTACTATCCTTTAAGGCGCTTCCGGTAGAATCAGAACGAGACTGGGTTCCATAAGACTTTCCACCACCACCAGAACCAGACTTATCTTCAGCGGCGGTGATAGTATAGACGACGTCATCGCCACCATTGGTGTACGTAAACACATGGCCGCTCGCTGGGGTCGTTACTGACCCGAGACCATTGCTCAAGGTAGCCGTGCCAGTCTGAAGCGAGTCTTCTGGCTTGTAAAACGTGCTAACGCCATCTAATGAGAACGAGAGCTGAGATTGACAGTCATAGGTATCCATGTACTTCCCACAATCACTAAATTGAACGTTTAGCTGGGATTCGAGCTTGAGAATGGCCGATAGCCCGACGACCTTGGGATCCGTGTTGGGGCAAATCTCAACAATGCTACCGAATGTTGGTAAGGTTGGCAATCTGGGTACCGCAGGTCCACTCGCCTTGTAAGAGTCCCACCGATCTCGCAGCAGTTGCAGCCCTCTATTTGCTGTAGATTGCTCACAGCGTCGCCAGAGTTGGCATTGTTCGAGCATGTTTCCGTCTGTTGTATGACATCGTGTGCGGCCAGATAAATCTTTCCAAGATTACATGAACACGAGTCGGGGGGCGTCTTTCGGGGCAGGAAAATATGGGATCATGAGTTTGGCTATTGGGCAATTCTGGAGATATGAGACGATGTAGTCCTGGTACTCGCATCTCCAGACCCTGTTCCAACAAAAAGCTGCGTAGTAGTTGTAGTTATCAACCGAATCTTGGCAGCCGCATGTTAAAAATTCTTTCTGACTGTTGTAGCGATTGGCTTGGTTAATACAGCTTGACGTCTTTTTGTAGCGTGCGCATAACTATCAGGGTAGGCTCAAATAAGAAACAGAAAACCAGAGAAAAGGAATGGGATAGCAGCTATCAATTACTTGAACAGTAATGACTCTATGAGATAAGACATAATTTGCTTAGAAGAATAGTCTTCTTAACTGTAGCATTATGTATTAGGGCTGCATTAATTTACGTCTTAGAGCAAGTATAACACGGGGAACCAGCCTGGATATCCATATAACCCTTGACGACAGGCTTCTTATCAGCGAGTTCCATAACAGGCATGGGATCGGTGATCTTGGCCGAGATGGACTTGCTGGGATCGTTCAAGCCAGTGTAATCAGACAGCGAGTATAGCTTGCCAACTTTCTTTGTACCACGCTCTGCGAGCAGCAAATTGGCTATATCTTCCACGTCAACTAGCCTTGGCGGGAACCCTCGCGAATTCAGATCGAGGATATGCTCAACAATAGCCTCTTCTTCTAAGTCAGTAAGTTTCCGAGAGTTGGGTGTGATATTGCGTCACGATAGACGGCCTTTCATCCTGGCGCGCAGTGTGGATTCGGGCACAGTTTGAATCTTTGCCAATCTTTGCCGCGTAAGTTACGGGTAAATTTTTATTTCTTTAGAAAGCTTAAATAGACAAGAGAAGCTTCCTTTTCTTTGAATTAGATTTCATGTTGTGCGGTTGAATGGCATGATGCCAAAGTAAAATGAGACGCGTCGGGCGGAAAATCCGCCGTTCGCTTATATCCGCCGCTCGCTTATAAACCACGTTATAACAAGTTAAGGCAAAAAGCACAGGGTATGCAGACGACAGTTTGATATGGATCATTATGGCGAAGCTCAATCTCTCGAGTATCTGCACTTGACTTGGGCTATTGTTTTACTGGCAGACGCGGCTTTTGGAGGGTACCTAGATAGGTTGCTGAGGGACGCAAGGATCAGCGCTGCCCCTGTTCAAGAGTGGTTTTAGGGACAGGGTTGGGCCAGTTAGTTAAACCTGTCGCTAATTCTCAGAGGCTCAAGATATCGGACGGTAGAATTGCTTCTGGGAGTATAGACGAAAGAATTTCATAAACTGAAGGGTAGTAGCATTATGATGACCTATATTGCTTCCTCCTGGCCCTCAATCTAGACTATAAGATTAACGAATACATTATATGTACTCAGGCACAGTCTTTGCCTTGCCTTGCTCATCCTTCTCTTGATATGTTTTGCTGGTATAAGAAGGTTTCTCATACATAAAAATCATATCGATTTGTTCCAGAGAAAGCCCTCGTGTTTCAGGGAAGAGAAAATAAACAAGAACGCCGTACACGAGAAGCAGGACGACAAAGACGAGATAGTACTTCCACCCAATTGCTTCAAGAGCAATAGGGTTGACAAACACGTTGAAGATAACACCGACCATCATTGACATCCAAGCTAGTCCCAAGCCCTGGCTGCGTAGATGATAGGGCCAGATCTCGAAAGGGTAAGCCACTTGAAGAGGAGTACTGAGAAATGAGATTAGCTAATTTAAGTGCAGGATGAGGATAAGAGGGAAGGACTTACACTGCGATATCATAACCTGCAAAATAGATAAAAAGGAAGGGAACAACAGCGATTCCCACTGATCGATGGCCCGTTTGGGCAAAGGAGCCAGAACATGCAGTGATGGCGATGTAGCTCACGAGCATGATAGCAAAGGACAAGAGAAACAGCTTGCGCCTTCCAAGCGATCAACAGCCATGGCTCCCGCAATGGCGAAAAACCAATTCCATATCTGGAGACAGCCGGATGTGAGAGTTTGCTCCGTGACGCTTGTGAGACCAACAGCGTTCAAGACGAGAGAAAGATAATAAGACACGACGCCGTTCCCAACCCACTGGGAAAAGATGCCCAGTGTCATGGTGATTGCAACGCGGTGGAGATTCGCTCTGGTCTTGAACATATCGGCATACCAAGCTGCCGCCACCTCGGTCGCATCAGACACGGCGGCCTGGATCTCAACCATTTGCGTCTCAACAATCGGGTCATTTTCGACAGTCGAGTGGTAAGCCATGAGAATGCTCCGTGCCTCTTCGTTACGTCCTTTAGAAATAAGCCATCGGGGACTTTCTGGGCATGGGACGAGACCAACAAGTCCTACGACCGGACAAGCAAGCTGCAGAATGCATGGAATCCTCCATGCCCAAGAAGTCGTATAATTGCGAGTTCCAAATGTTGCCCATGCCGCGATGGTGGCCCCGATGTAGAAGCCGGTGAAATAGAACGAGGTCAAGACGCCACGATATTTGGGGTGGGCGCATTCCGCTACGAGTAGAGGAATAACATTACCAAAGACTGCGCTGGGGAAACCGAGAATTGCACGACCCACTATGAAGACAGCCTCGTTCGGGGCCGCGGTCTCAAGTGCCGTGCCAATGATGAGAGGAACGAAGCCAACGTATGCAGTAAATTTTCGCCCGTATCGGTCTGCAGACCATGCTGCAAACGGGATGCCCAAGCCGAACGAGACCCAGTAGATGGCATTGATGAAACCAAGCCAGGCGCCTGCAGGGTTGTCCATGAATGACATCCATTGGGGTAACGCTAATAGTCCATTACTCATGGAGCCGTCATATCCCACAGCCGATCCTAAGAGAGAATATCAACCAGGTTTCTTTGTTGAGAGGCGAAAATATATGTCATACCGAACATAGTCAACATGGCGAGACTAAAGGTGAGCTTCAATAGGTTTGGACTCTCACGCCATGATGGATTGCCCTGGGACACCGCCACAGGCTGGCTGGTATGGCTCGTGTGTACATCTAATTCGCCCATTATGAAGATCGAAAACTGTGAATATGCGTTGAAGAAGGCGACAGGTGATACTGCAGTTGCCTTGTCTGGGGGAATAACTTGCCTTTTAAAGCGATTAGCCTGGGTAGCTAGAACCCTGGTACCACTGAGAGAGTCCCGCGATGATGGTTCCTTCAACTTGGTCCCGTACAGTCCAGACCGTTGCTTTGACCCATGGTGTTCCGAGATTCCAACCCCAACCCCATGGGCAACCAGTACCAGCCCCACAGAGCCGCGACTACCTTAGCGTTATCATCCCCCGTGGGGTGATGTTTTGGAAACTGCTGATCTTCATCCTGACTCGTGTCCCTCAATTGAGATTACAGCCAGCTCGAGGAGGGGGTGGGTCATTTGGAGATACCCCAACTTTAGTGCTCCAATTTCAAATAGGCCCCCGATTAGAAATCCACGACAGCAGCCTTCTTACGGACTAGGTCTCCAACTCTATACACTACGTTGAGGCTTCGCTCTAAGGATTATTGGGCTGGACTCGCGTTGTCGCCTTTCTAGATAGCTGAACGGCGTCGATGACCTGCCTGCTTTAAAACTTAGTGCAGGCCGTGCTAAAAAGGACCGAAAACTTGTGCCATATGCTTATAAAGCACTGAAAACCCATGAGAACCTACGATTGACTCACTACACCATTTCATCACTACGCACCTGCCGCTCTGCATCGCGGAAATCCGATAGGATAGATAAGGTGCTCTGATCTGCGATTGTCTTAATTTCGTCAAAGGTCAAACTCATCGCAAACGGAGGCCAGGTACGTCTTCTATGCAACAAGAATGGCATCAATCGACACCGAGAAGATTTTAGCCCAATTGACAGATAGGGAGAAAGTCTCCCTTTTGGCAGGTCAGTGAAAATTCATCAAGTGATGCAAGTCACCCAGCTCACTTATAGCAACAGGCATCGGTTTCTGGCACACGAAGCCTCTACCTCATCATGGAGTACCATCTCTGCGACTCTCGGATGGGCCCAATGGCGTCAGAGGAACTCGCTTCTTCAATAGTGTCCCTGCAGCTTGTCTCCCTTGCGGCACAGCCCTAGGTGCAACGTTCGACAAGGACCTGGTACACGAAGCAGGTCTGCTGACGGCAGATGAGGCAAAGGCAAAGGGTGCTCATGTCCTCCTCGGGCCTACTATCAACATGCAACGAAGCCCTTTAGGTGGCCGTGGCTTTGAGTCATATAGCGAGGATCCAGTGGTTGCCGGTATGCTTGCAGCAGCATTCATTAATGGTATCCAAGAAAAGGGAATTGCTGCGGCTGTCAAGCATTTTGTGTGCAATGACCAAGAGCATGAGCGCAACAGAGTCAATTCAATTATCACGGAGAGAGCCTTGCGAGAGCTATACTTGCTCCCGTTCCAGATCGCAATCCGTGACGGCAAACCCAAATGTATAATGACCTCATACAATAAGGTCAATGGCATTCATGTGGCAGAGGATAAGCGCTTGCTTGACAGTATCCTTCGCCAGGAATGGGGATGGAAGGGATTGATCATGAGTGATCGGTGAGTGGCTGATGACGAGCGACATTGCAGTACTTTCCGACTTTTGTTAACCGTTTTGCCCATCTAGGTTTGGTACGTACTCTACCTCAGAGTCTCTCAATGCTGGGCTCGATCTTGAGATGCCAGGACCCTCTAAATGGCGAGGCGAGGCAGCCATGGTTGCTCATTCGACCCACAAGCTGGATCCAGATACGCTGGATGATCGTGCAAGGGCAGTTTTAACACTAGTCGATCAATGCCAAGCATCCAAAGTGCCGGAAAATGGGACAGAAGAAACTCGCGATACGCTTGAAACGGCATCTCTATTGAGGAAGCTTGCGGCGGATTCAATCGTTCTACTGAAGAATGAGAATAAACTTTTACCATTAAGTACAGACAAGCCGGTAAGAGTCCACCTAGATTCTGTCCCAAAAGCGCAACTCGAACTGATAGATCCTAGACCCTAGTGATAGGACCAAACGTTAAGACGGCTGTATATTGCGGTGGAGGCTCAGCAGCGCTCCGGCCGTACCATGCCGTCTCACCTTGGGATGGAATCAAGAACGTGATCGGCGACAAAGCCGCCTTTACCATCGGTGCGCACTCGCATAGGGAACTGCCAGATATCACCACCATCCTACGGCCATCTCAAGATGCTGACAGACATGGCGTCACATTTTCGGCCTATAACGAGCCACCCGCTTCAGCCGAAAGAGCGGCCCTCGATGTCTTGGAGTTTGAAACGGCCAACATGATGTTTATGGATTACAACAATCCTGCTCTGAACGAGCTGTGGTACGCGGATATTGGAGGCTACTTAACCGCAGATCAAGATGGCGACTTTGAGCTTGGTCTCTGCGTCTATGGAACGGCTCAGGTCTTTATAGACGGGGAACTAGTTATTGACGTTACCGAGAATCAGCGTCAGGGCTCTGCCTTCCTAGGCTGTGGCACAGCAGAAGAAAAGTGTACGAGGCGCTTGAAGAAGGGCCAGGTTTACCACATCAAGCTGTCCTTCGCCAGCGCACCAACCACTAAATTAAAACCACAAGGTGTTGTTTTTGGAGGTGGCGCGGTCAAGCTTGAAAGGTTATTAGTATTAAGGT